>JAANSP010003493.1:0-11228 GCA_036850745.1 Homidia socia
AACTCTTGTAAGAGAAAACCTCTTTGAATGCCTGACTGCTAGTAGTACTCCGCCTTTGTTGGAAAGTAGAATAATAATGAGTAGAGGATTCAGTTTTAAGAAATTGAAGAAAAAACTGTAAGAAAACAGTCCACAATACAGCAAGTAAGTTGAGGAAAAAAGATCCCTTCACATTTGGCAGCAGTAAAACTCACATTTATAACGTCAGGTCAGACCATAGTACATGGCTACTTTTATTTCTCTTTCTCTCTCTTAATTTTTTTTCAAGAATGAGAATCTCATTTCCTTCTTTATGTGAAGCTTAGCTAAAGTTCCTTACAAATATGGGTTCTTTTTCAAGTGCATTAATTTTGCCGTTTATGGAACCCTTCATTTCATTTAAACGAATTGTAAGCTGTGGAAAAATTGTATATTGCTTAAAAAGAAAACCATCTTGTAGTTATTATTGTAAGAACAAACTACTACTACAATGATTTATGCAAGATAATCTTGCTTCTTGGTTTGCTGCTGCACATAATAGGAAAGGAACGGAACAGCTATGAAGGCATATTCCTTTGTTGGGCATGAAAGTTGTAAAGCTCTTCTCCATCCCCATCAATACAATAGCTGTATAGGTAAGATGACAGTACAAATGGCCCATTCACGTCACACGGGCATTGATAATTCATGGATGGTGTTGGGTTAGAACCTTTTTTCTTGAATAAGGAACACTGTATAATTGCATTGTTAAACGAAATATTGTTGGTGTGTTGCAAGTTTTTATTATTATTATTATTGCTTGTCTAGAGAGGTGCTGCTGCAGATGTGAAATAACATGAAATTCAACAATTTATAATGTCTTTGCTGTCCAACCGTGCCGAATCTCTGAAAATGAGTTGATCGATATTACGAATACAGAGTGAAAAAGAAGGAAGGATGCATTCAAAGAAAAAGCATCAACAAAAGAATGAAACTAAGAAAACGATGAAGCACCTGCATAGCTTGTTGTGTTGTTGCTGGAATGGTAATAAAAGCTAATTTTAAGATTAATGAATTGTAATTGTAAGAGAATGAAACTAAGAAAACGATGAAGCACCTGCATAGCTTGTTGTGTTGTTGCGGGAATGGTAATAAAAGCTAATTTTAAGATTAATGAATTGTAATTGTAAGAGAACGCTTGAATTGAAGAGATATGCAGCATTATCATTTCAGACACAAAGAACATTGCTAGACAATGCATTTCTTTTTCGATTGACACGAATTTATTGAGTAAAATCCCTGATTTGGTTCCTTAAAGTATCATGAAGATGAAGAATCAATACAATGTAAGAAGAAGGATGGATGAGAATTTTATAGGTTTTAGTTCGATTCTACACAAATCTTTGTCAGACGTTACCTCTTACGCATTCAACAATTGATTGAGGATTGAACAGCAAGCAATTGTCGACAACATAACACCGATAAACGTGCTGAATGTACTAGTATTAAGTGTACGTGGCTTGGTAATCTCGTTTTTGGTTTGATTATCTCTTGCTCAATAAAATCAGCCATATATTTATTTATTATCTTGAATCATCAAAATATTCAATAAAGTCATTCTATATTTTATGCCATCATATAATCCTTTAATTTTGTAATAAATACACTTCTATTTCGATTGACACGAATTTATTGAGTAAAATCCCTGATTTGGTTCCTCAAAGTATCATGAAGATGAAGAATCAATACAATGTAAGAAGGATGGTGAAAAAATACAGAATTTTAGTTCGATTCTACACAAATCTGTCAGACTTTACCTCATCATGCGCATTCAACAATTGATTGAGGATTGAACTGCAAGCAATTGTCGACAACATAACACCGATTGATATGCTGAATGTACTAGTATTAAGTGTACGTGGCTTGGTAATCTCGTTTTTGGTAATCTTGAATCATCAATATATTCAATAAAGTCATTCAATATTTTATGCCACCTCATAATCCTTTAATTTTGTAATGCACTATAACATATATTTTCTAAATTCATTTCTTACAGCAAAAATACTTGAGAGTGACTGATGACATTGCCATTTATGATTGAAGACCTGTTGATCACGGAAAAAGAAGCTTCCAAGTCAAAAAATATGAAATGACATCACTGTGTATTCATACAAATGCATTCAATTGAAATGATTTATATGTTGAGTAGGTTTACAACACATTTTACATCATCGTCTCAATACAAATTACAAATACAGATATTTGTCCTTGAAATCGGCTTCGCGCAAACCGAGGAAGGCACGTTTTACGTAGGTATCATCAAGATGAGTGATGTTGACTGATGAGATTGGAAAATGCAACAAATGCATTTGTTCTCTTGGAAAGTGTACTGTCATTGTCATATTTTCATGTAACATGAAGAAAAGCTGTAGCTAATAATATTACTAATATCTCAACATCATCATGCTGAATAATATGTCGTTGTTTACCGACACACAAGCAACACCAGGTCGTGTGAAAATTATTAGTTATTTGAGAAAGATTATTTAGCCTCACCTCAAAGTTAAAGGAGCCCGAAAACCTCCCACTCCCTTTACCCTTGTAAACAGATCCAAGGATCTTTTATCTACTCTTAATTCTCTTCGGTCCTCCCCCAAAAAACTAACTATTCAACGAGAATGCCACCGTAGAGCTTTCTTTGTGATGTTCAAATCTTCTACCAGCCTCAGCATTCCCTTTTAACATAACTCATCTCTCAAGTGAGCGTTTAAATTACAAAAATTCTTATTTTCTTCCTTTTGATAATCTTCATGAATTGCCTCATTTATTTTTTTAAGTTACTTTAGTAGAAAAGTGAATGGATATCGAGCAAAACGATGGGCTTCCACGAAAAGTCGAAATAGTGTGAAACTATTCAAAACAGAAATTCAACATGTAAAAAGGAATTGACTCTGCATGGTTTGACGTTATTATTATTGCTTTTTCATTTCGACAAAAGGTGCTATACAAACTTTTACTGCAGTTCGGCTTTTTTAAAGAAGTTTTGTAAAGCAATAAAAAAAAGTTTCTTTACTCGCATTTTGTACATCTTTGAACATTTATACATGGAGAGTCACTAAGCTAAATGCATAGAGTGAAAAAATATATTATGTTATTGATTTTTGGTCACGTAGTACATTATGTACATGTCTGTGTACCTAAATAAATTGAAAAACTTTGTTTCTACAATACACATATAATGCTAACCAACAAGTTGCAACCAACACCTGCAGCACGCAAATGATACCTGAATTGTCACTATTCAATACAGCTTGAATTATGATTGTCAAAAGTCCTTCCTTTAAAACTTGTCACCCCCACAATGAAATCCCACGCTAACAAAATGCACCAAGATCATCATGAACTGTATCAGTGTATACACACAAATATACTGTCAGTCTGTAACATGAATTTCTTTTTATGATATGCAGTTTTTTTCCTTTTAGCCTGTTAAACAAGAAAAAGCCAAACTGTCTACCTGCGTCAAATCTTAAAATAGAAATTTTATGACACCAATTGTGACTGCAGATGGTCAAAAAATTGGAATATGACTTGATTTTTTTATATTAAAAGTTAAGACATGCATATCGTCTTCTATAATACTATGTATCACGTTTATTATATGGAATATAAAATGAGACACCATGTCTGTTGGTGTCGTACACTGTCTGGCTGGGGAGAAGCTTGTCCACTCCCACGCTTAAATCCGTGCATTCTAATAATTATTTCTAAACAATGCCGTCAACTTTAATTACCTACTTCAATGTTCAAAAGGTAAACTGATGTAGAAATATCTTAATGCCTAGACACTACAAGTTTACTCACCTCTGATTGTCCTTTTTACAGAGACGCAATAACAAATCTCTCGGTATTAGATTGGTCTTTCGTTTTTATCTGTAATATTACAAAAATATTTCATTTATTAAAATCATGTCAAAACATTGAATTTTTAGTTTGTGTAATTGTGTAAAAAGCGTTTTACCAAGTTAAGCTGCAAGGGAATGTGTAAAATTTAAAAAAAAACATAATATGATTAGTTTCTATTAAAACAGTTATTGTTCCACAGGCGTCATGCAATAAAAACAAAAAAATAAATGCCTCATTGTTATTCCATCCTGTGCAAGTCACATGAACTTATTAGTTAGCTGACTAAATATGGTGAGCAATTAAGGGTTTCGCCCAGATTTCACACTAAGAAAATGCTGACCAGCCCAAGCCATTTGTAATTTTCAAAATGTTTTATCGTTTTCAGTGGCTCCCTGTGGAAAACTCATTATTTATGATTACTCTCCCTTTACGCTCGTTTCATTTCCTATAATAAATATGACTTGTAGAGTATGCGTACGTTTCTATTTTGAAACGAAAAAGCACAAAACTTTATCCTGCATGCCTGTCAGAATATTTCACAGAAGTCCAACTGTGTTTCCCAATCATTTTTTTCTCGGGTTGGTTGAGATTATAATGATTCTTGAAGTGGATAAGATGGTCGGTTAGAGGTGAAGGAAGGCATATTACGTACATCACATGAAACAGACGAAGAGGACTCCATGTGGAGTGTTTCAAGGTTTTCCTTGTCTCTCGCTTTTCTTGTGGTAGAACTCGTGTTAAATGTGGTAATGATCTTTCTCCTGGTTGGACTCACTTCAAGATGTTGTTGCGATTGTAATGGGACAAAGTCTTTCAGAAATACATGATACGCTCAAATATCAATGTATAGTATCATGTAATAGGCGTTTGACTACTGTTCGAGTCTAAAACACGGCAACTGTTCACTCACACTTTTACATCTCAAAATCTGACAGGACAGAAGCATGAATATTACTAGACTCTTAAATTATTTTTTAAAGTTTATCGCTATTCACGCTCCCAGTCGAGAAATATATGCTACTATTCGTACAATGATTATGTAAGAAGGACTTTTATAAGTTATTCTTCTGCATTTTCATTTGATGTGAAAGTAACGTAATAGGAAACNTTTTTAAAGTTTATCGCTATTCACGCTCCCAGTCGAGAAATATATGCTACTATTCGTACAATGATTATGTAAGAAGGACTTTTATAAGTTATTCTTCTGCATTTTCATTTGATGTGAAAGTAACGTAATAGGAAACAGGAAAAATGAAGAAGCATACAAAAAGGAAGGTTGTATGGAAAGTAAAACTTTGAAAAACAAGTCATCACAACACAAGACATTGCAGTTTTTAAAACTTGCGTTTGTGTTAATGAAGCATGTTTAATCCGATATTGCCAGTGTATAAAACACAATTTTGGAACATTATTTACTACTTATTCCAGCCTCTTTGACACCTGTCCAAGAAATTCCACTTTTAACTGGTATCGCCTATCGAGCCCTTTAAAATGTTGTCGTACTTGACAGTGGCAGCAAAGCACAAATTTTGAAGTATGATATTTAATTTTGTAAATATTCTTGGTAGACACGAATAGCTTGGTATTTTAATTGTAAGGTTGCACTTCTTCTAAAAGATTGTAACAAGGGAGTATCTCCGCTCTTTTGAATATAAACTTTGTCAAAGGGTAGTAGGTAGGTGCGTTATTTTCATGAATTAAAAAATAAATCAGCCAGAAAGAATTAAGGGAATCAAGAATAAAACTCCGTCAATTAACAGTCATGCAAGAGGCCATATAACAGTTAGTAAGTTTAGAATATCCCGTCTAAACTTCAGATGACTCGTTTCTTTCAACAGTTTTGTTTTTACTGTGCCATCCGTCCGCATAGCGTAACTCAATATGAATAATTTCTTTGTAATTACGTGTCTAACAGACAAGTCGTTTGGAGTGTATCATATACTCATATTTCTTGCTGGGTGGCATCCTATAGTCCATGTTGCACGCAGCTTAACAAACTCAATTTTTAATGGAATTATTCAGACTGAAAAATTCCCCGAGAAAAAAGTGACGCACAGTCCACACTACTAGTTCAGTTATATGGGTTTATATCCCCAACTGAGAGGACATTAATTAGCGTTCCAATTAGTAGTCCAAGCAAAAACAAATTCTTAATTGTACATCCTATGGTTTATAACGTTGTGACAATTTTTATTATTATTATTATCATCATCATCATCATAGCCAGTAGGAGTAGGGTCTCTAAATGTTTTCCTGGCTCATAAAAACTCCTTTCAAGTCAAAACTAAAAGTTTACAGACAGGGGCAGAAACAATACTTTACATGCGAATGGGAAGGCCCTCTGTTGGTACTCTTTTGACTTTTAAGCTAACTAGCATCCAAGATTACCAGCTAATTCCTTATTTGTGAGGATAGTGGTCTCATTTTCACCAAAAATGGTAGAACATTGGTACTCTAACAACCCCTCTCTGTGAAAGATAAACATCATTTTCCACTTTAAATGAAATACCTACTTCTCACATGTTTTATTTTACTAACTTTTTCATGTATTTTTTGTGTATTGTCCTATTCTTTTATATCAATATTTTTTGAAAACAATGAAGATCTTAAAATGTGTGCAGTGGGTTATATTTATTAACAGATAATCTTAAATTTTGATATCTTGCACCGCAAAGAACTTTTATCAAAACAGAATTTACCTGTTGACGTATTAAATCTCATAAATTCACCTGCTTTGACAATCGATGAAACTACGTTTCTGCCCAGCCTGGTGAGGTGGAATGAGTAATGTATAAATTCTGAGAAATGACTCGTTTTCAAACCATTGTCATCACTAAATCGTGAATAATATAACAACACTTCGATGATAGGTACATTATTGCCTCAAGTCAGATATGGGGGATGAGACGAGTCAATAATTTATTATTTTACATCGGAGAGGTGTACTGTTTTAAAACAAATGGTCTAAATGGCAATGAGGTAACCGCAACATTCACCGCTATATATATATTCGAAAATTTTAACTTTTCATACCATGTTATTTGTATGAAAGGAGGGTGGAAAGCGTTTATATTTACTCTCAGTCAGTGTTGTCGTATCACACAGTTTTTTGGCGTTCAGAGTCTAGATACGAATACATTTACACATGCGGAATGTGTGCACATTATAATAATCGAATATGGAATAGGAACGGAAAAACCCATCACGACAACGATGCTTATGGCTACGATGATGATAGACTGTGGTAATAATTTTATTTTGCCGTTACTGCTGCTCTTGCTCCTTTAGATTGCTCTTTAACTTTGACTTTTACAAACAAGGCATTATCAAATGGTTTGAATGTATGTGTAAGGCATAATATAATAATAAACAAATGGTTTGAATGTATGTGTAAGGCATAATAATAATAATAATAATAAAAATAATAAATGCATATAAATTGCCAGGTGCTCAAAGATGGAATATTATTTCTTCTAGAAGAAAAAGTGCTGCTTCCTTTATAAATAGTAATAAATAATATAAAATGTAAGGCTAAAGTTGAATAGTTGGCAGGAAAATAGCACTGAGAACTGAGCTGAGAAAAGATGAGAGTCTAAAAAGCATAAAAAATGCATAACATTATGTAAATTGCATGCAAATCTATATAAAGTAAAAGCCGACTTTTACACCACTAAAAAGCATAAAAAAATGCATAACATTATGTAAATTGCATGCAAATCTATATAAAGTAAAAGCCGACTTTTACACCTGCTAACCCATCACCTGCACAGAATTATTAAAGAAGATTATCAAGAGACTCTCTTTTTTTTCTTTTACATTTTTTGGGTGTCATTTATAAGAACAAGGATAGGTTGTTCCTTGTCTGTTTCTGCCTTCTATCAAAAATGCAAACTTGTAATGAGCTAAGGTTAAAAGACATCATCGCATCTATATCTGTACAACTTGCAATTAGGTATAAAAATACACACGAAGCCCAAATCAGAATCATATCATCGTGTATAAAACACTTTTTCATATAAAACACCATCGCACAAACTATAGTAAAATAGTTTTATTCATATGCAAAGCATGAGTATTTATACGAATTTAATGAGAATGATGTGACTCACGACATCTACAACAAAAGAACCAAATAGCATCGTAGTAGTAATAACAGCAGGATGGGAAGACATTATACTCGTCAGATCTACTAGTTTGGATTTGCAGGCCATAATTCGTGTAGCCATGCTATTTAAACAATAAGTGTGTTTGTGTGTACCTTTATTATGGCTGTGTTTGTGTAGCTTTGGTTGTTCGTGAGATTATTTGTTGCTTGTGCCAAATTAGAATCAATTTCAGATGAAGAGGGGTACAATTGGCGAATATGTGTGCATGTGCATAAGCATATAATCCATACTATCTAGTTGCGCAGAATTATTTTGAACTTGAGTGCGAATGAATTTGTACGTGTGCAATATACATGCTCGTGTTTACAAAAATATCTGTGGGGGTTCCTTCTTATTTAAATGTGCAAAGACTTTTGGTTTGGTTGCCTGACTGGCTGGCTCGTTCAGTCGAATTTTTTTTGCAAAAGTTTAAAAAAAACTACACAACATTTACTATTTAGCACTTCTTGTAATAGTAGTAGTAGTACAGCTTTGACTCATTCTTTCTTTGTCTGGCATGCATGTGTTAGACATTAGAAGTAGTACATTTAAAGAACAAGAATTGGATGCGGGCAGGACAGGTACACAAGGGCTTGCCCAAAAATGCGATTTATATATTATTTTCTTATTAGCATATCATATTACGTGTTTATTGAGTTGAGATACAACAAACAACTACCACCACCACCGCTGCTGCGATAATATTTTTGCTATGAAATGTGTACAGCTGCAAATAGGTATTATTGTTGCTTTACATCAAGTTTTCATATAAAGAATCTTATTAGTCACTAACCAGTTATGTACTCAGATTAGGTGGCCAAACGAAAAAAAATTAACCTGAATCATTGTTTGCGCTAGAGATGGTTAGTCTGAATGATTTTTGGTAGCTTCATAGTTCAAGCATGTGTCATGGTAGGTGCAACAAGCATTTCTCCTTTCTTTCTGACACTCATTCCCTTCAATTAATATAACTTGAATTACTGTCCAAATAATTGCATTTTATGATTGATCGTGATCATAACTGTATATTATAATAGATGTGAAGCAATTTTCTAATAATGCTTGTGAATTTCTAGTACATGCATCTTTGCAATTTTCTCTATATGCCTATACATTATAATATACAATACGACTTTATCAATATCGGAAATCGATACAAGAGAAAATGCAATTAAATATACCTACATTACTTTGTACTCACATAAAGGTTAACTTTGATCTAGATCTTAGACATTATTTTAGGAATCATACTGTCATTAATTTAAGTTAAGAATCATTGACATACTTTATCCATTTAAATATTTCCACTAAATGAATTCAAGTTAAGGATCAGTGACATACTTTATCCATTTAAACATTTCCACTAAATGACTTCCGTTGCAGCTGGTAAATTTTAATGATTAGCAGCTACATTGTATCTTACATTATTCAAGTCAGTTAACTGTCAAGTCGATCGATTTAACTTGATGTAAAACTTTTGTGCACCACAGAATAAGATGATTAAACCGAAAAAATGAAAGAGTTTATTTCCTTACCGCAAGCAGCTCATTTATTCACTAAAGTCTCATTTATTGTTCTTTACTAAAATAGCGTTTATAAAGGTTTAACCCTGCGAAGCGATCAGGTAGGCATTTCTCACCTGTGACGAGTAAAATGCTTGTGGGCAAAATTCATCTTATCAAGAAGCGATTAGGTAGGCATTTCTCACCTGTGACGAGTAAAATGCTTGTGGGCAAAATTCATCTTATCAATTTACAAATCGGAAATGTATGCATTCCATTTTGCTCATCAAAATAAGTTTGTAGATACTAATCATAATCACTAGCATCAAATCTTTAAGCCTAGTAATGGATGCGTAAGCCATACAATAGGAATTTGGCTCCAGCTAATATAAAAAGTGAAAACCCCGACAAAAACTTGAGAAGCGACAAGGCTTCCTGCAGCGATTCTCCAGTTAAGACATGTCAAAGTGATCGTCTTGGCGTTCACCGTTTTTTGTCTGCTTTACGCATAGGGAAATAAAAAGCCTGCATGATGCCTATGATATTTATAATTAAATGCCGTCACTCCCAACAGTGTTCAAATACAATGAATGCTCAATACAATCCTTTTATGAGCTTAAGAAATATGATAAAATGATAGCTACTAATTCAACAATTATGCACGTTATCGTGCAATCGATCTAACAAAATTATAATCCAGTACTCTCTATTCAAGGATTGTATACGTATTTAAACAAGGTAAGATTTCATTTTATAAAAATGTTCTTTTCCTTTGTCACATAACCCTCAGCATTATATTATATCGAGGAAAATAACTATCTACACACGTGCTTTGTACAATTTATTTTTTACAATGTAGATGGATATTATGGAAATTACTTTTTCAAAAGGTAACGTCGAGTTACAGTGATGTTTAAACAAATTTTTTACCACCATTGACCAACAAAGGAAAAATGAAGAATGAGAAGGAAATGTGTCAAAAGTTATGAAATATCTTCGTCTAACTGTGGAATGGCAGTGGCATTTATTACCACCATTGACCAACAAAGGAAAAATGAAGAATGAGAAGGAAATGTGTCAAAAGTTATGAAATATCTACGTCTAACTGTGGAATGGCAGTGGCATTTCAGTTGTATCATCGTACAAGACAAGATTTTCTAATGAGATTTCCTAGCGATGAGTCTCTGGAGTGTTCAGCGGGAGATCATAACTAGCAATAACAACCACTAGTTCTTTGTCCTCCCTAACTGGAGAAATACTTTGTACGTGATAACCAAGAGGTATGAGAAAAGCTTGGCCAAGTCAATGGCTCCACCACACATTTTCCTATTTCGGTTTAAATAGTATGATACGATATAGGTAGGCATGCACACAGCTTCGTAGCATAATAAATTAAGTATTTTCTAACCACAATGCACAGCCAAGGTGCTAACTAACTGAACAATTTGTACCGTGATGAAACTTATCCAAAAGTTATGCAAGTTTCATCATCAAAACAAAAATATTAACTTTTTAAACCTTTCAAAATAAACTACGCATAAACATGTATAAATTTCTACCTATAAAGATTTGTAATAAAAACCGTCTAGCAAGCTCGTTTCTTGAACAAATAAAACTTGAGCTGTTTGCTGAAGAAAAAACATTTTGGAAAAACTGCTACAGCGTACAACCAAGTTGAATTAGTTAACAGTTTTAGCAGCTCAGCGTTGCCTTATCG
>JAANSP010003494.1:0-11228 GCA_036850745.1 Homidia socia
AGAAATCGGAATAGTTGATTTGTCCATCTCTCATTTCATTTGTGTATAATTTCGCTGAAATTCATAAATTGTTCAATAAAACATGATCTTTTTAGGAACATCATGTATGCATTCGGCATTCAGGATGTAAATAGGTAGTTGGTTTAATATTCTAAAATCAAGTTGATTACATTGAAGGAAGACAGACAGGAATCAGAGGAATGTGATATCGACAACAGTGTCTAAATTTAACTTGATCATGTGTTCATTAAAAACTTTGCACAGTTTATAATAATGCGTTGTATATATGCAAATTCATTGTATATTGATATATGTCTACCTTTTATATATTTAATTCTTGCAGATCGTTTCTTGACTGGTCAGAATCTTTATCAATTTAGTGAAAATCTTATTCGTGAAGGATCCAATTGGGAACAGGCAATAATGGCTTGGTACGATGAAGTTGCTCGTTTTAACCCAAGGAGTGTTGACTATTTCGAGTAAGTGATAATAATCTCTCTACCCAAATTCAATTAACTAAACAATATAATAATTGTATGCTTGCAATTCAATTACACTTTGGCAATTTTCATTTTAACACTTTATTATAACACTTTTTTGTATGCATAGGTTTGTTAAAGAATTGGGCCACTACACGCAGATGCTTTGGGCTGAAACGTACAAAATTGGCTGTGGATATGCGTACTATAATGATGGCAAATGGAACAGGAAATTATACGTTTGTAATTATGGTCCTGCTGGAAATGTTATTACAACGGAGATGTACAAAAGAGGTCCTGCTTGCTCTGCATGTCCGGAAGGAACCTTCTGCTCCCAACAGTATCCTGGCCTTTGCACATCAGGTCCTCCCATGCCTTCTTTTGTAGATATTAATGATCTCATCCTTACAACTAGTCGTACCACTACTACTGATGATTATGATAGTTTTAGTAAAAGTAGCACGGATAGTAGTAATAATATAATATAAACTACCGATCGGTAATCATAAAAAAAATTTGTGGACGTTAACAAATTGAGTTTAAAATGGATGTTGAAACTTTTATGATGTAACAGGACAGCATACCATTTTGTGCGATCTGGGGAATATTAATTTTTCTATATATTTACAAATTGACCACAATATCATAAAGTTCAAAAAAATATTTTTAAGTAGTCATGTTTTAAATTTAAAGGGACATGATATAGTTTACGATAAAAAGTACGTTACAGCAAGTAAGGATTTTCTGTTTTGCTACTGAAGACATTGCCAGCGCATCAATTTTGCACACAGACATTTACCATATTTTAATAGTTACCAGACTTTTAAAGCGAATTCTGCGTCATGCAAGAACATAAATTTTTGATGATGACTGACTACTTGCATTGTAGGTCATACTAAATTATGTTTGACAATTACTAAAGAATGAAGATGGTCCCTTCATTCGAGGTAAATGATTTTGCTAGTTTAAGTGTTTTCAAAAAAGACAACCGTAACGGTAGCGTGCAGTACCATAGATTTTAGTCCAAATTGCATTAGATTAGCTTAATAATAATTAAAATAATAATAATGAACCGCACGCATCATCATGATGAGCTTGCAAAGGCAGTACTACAAATCAATTCCTGTGGAAATTCCATCAAAAAATGAGGTGAGGTAAGTAAGGTCAAAATTTTGCAAATGGAATCTTTTTGTGCATTTATGCGTAGTAATAATTTACAAAGCTATAAAGCTGCGTGTAGTCTGTGTCTGTCAGTCCATCCCCAACATGCTATCACTGTCGTTTTTTCCACTTTTGCTCTGAAAGTGTCGAGTCATTATATCGTCGTGGTCTCTTCCTCTTTTGAATTATCTTATGTGACAGTAAGTGATTGCGTCGTGTTGCGTGGAAAGTGATTTTTGTTTCTTCAAGAACGGCTTCTGCTCAAAATCTAACAAAATTCGTACGTGCGCTGCTGGAAAAGAAGAAATTATGCCTATTGACTCATAATATCAATATGTTTTTGCAATCTTCTTAAAATTCTAGTTTGTATATGCACGGTAATAATTATTATTATGATTTTTTACTATGTATATGCACATATCTTCATTAATTAGCCTGCGCAACAACGCAATCGTGATTAATATGAGTGAACGTGACAATAGTACATCATCTCTGAAAGATGCATTGACCACGCGTCTCGTTCACTGGCTCGTCGTTGCTGCCATCGCGCATGACTTTATTATAACAGCTCGACCTGTAGTCGTAATTATTCATATTTTTATGTGCATTTTTTTCAATCTATGCTGACCGGGTATTGTCTTTTTGTTATGACTTTTAATGCTACTTATTCCTGTAATAATTTATTTATTTATTTATCTTGTGTTTACAACTTTATATTTTATTATTGTATACATTGTGCTCTTAATTTACTTTTGATGCTTGCATTTTTTCAACCGTTGTCTTTCCTCTCCTCTTCTAGTCTGTGTGTGTACTGTCGTTGTTGTCTACTACTAGAGTCATTTTGTTTGTCGTGCTTTGGATATTAACCTTCATGTGTGTTCGTTTTTTTCTCTCTTGTTTAAATGACCTTTTCTCTTTTGTGCAGCAGTTTCTGTTCATTCATCATCAAAGGCATCATATATCCAAGACGGCGACTGCACTGGTCCCATACCGACCTTTCCAACTGCAGCTTCATCATCCACAACAATCACTTCTTGATGCTCATCAAATCATTCAGAAATCCGAACTTGTTCATCATTTTTCTCATCAAGTTCAACAGTTACATCCAACCATACAACAGCTTCACCCAACGATAATCAACCCTCAAGTTCAGTATCATCATCATCAACAACTTTTGCATCATGATGGTGACCCACCTGCTGTTCAAGTTCAGCATCACGTTATTACAACGCCACATCACCTTCCCCAAACTCATCATATACAACAGACGTTTCATCATCCATCAGCTTCCTCAACCGTGGTGCATCATCATGCTCCATCGCCGCAGCCTAATTTCGTTACAACAACTGGACAATTAATTGATTCATCACAGCAGCAGTCTTGGAAATCATTTTGTGTATCATCACCAGCAACTCCACTAATGATGATGATTGATGATATTTTCAACAGATGCTCGCTACCCCCTTTTATCTATTTATTTATTTAATGCCTTTTTCATATTTTTCATATAATTTTTCTCTTTTAATTGAATTTCGCAATATTACTTTTTCAACCATTTAAAAATATTTTTAATTTAGCTTACAATACTTTTTTATTTGCACCCTTCCGTGGTTTGCTTTAATCTATATCACTGCCCTTAGTTGCCTTCAAAGTAAGTCCAAGTAGTTCCTTCCGTTTCCTTTTTACTTTCGTATTCTAATTTATTTTTTTATAGTAATGGGTTTACATTGCATTTAATTTTCACTTGAAGATAAAATTATTTATTGACTGCCGATATTTTATAAATCTACCCTTCTACTTGAACCGAACCCTTTTTCTGGAGCCTGAGAGGGTAAAACATTAAATCAATGCAAATGTATACTTTTTTACTTGCACCCTTTCGTGGTTTGCTTTAATCTATATCACTGCCCTTAGTTGCCTTAAAGTAAGTTCCAAGTAGTTCCTTCCGTTTCTTTTTTACTTTCTTAATTTAATTTTTTATAGTAATGGGTTTACATTGCATTTAATTTTCATTTGAAGATAAAATAATTTATTGACTGCCGATATTTTATAAATCTACCCTTCTTGAACCGAACCCTTTTTCTGGAGCCTGAGAGGGTAAAACATTAAATCAATGCAAATGAACCCAACGTTTTAATCTAAAATGATCTCATTGCTTATAATTCTGGGACGGGAAACTAAAATTTTGCTAAAATATCATGAGACTAATAACCTGATAATGTGTAAAAAAAATTATGTGTGTAAATTAATGTTGTATCCACTGTATATGTATGTCATGTCGTACGTCTTTAACCGTGTAGCTAGAAACCATTACAATGTGTGTCTTTCCATTTGCACACGTAACAAAAAGGAAAGTGTTATATAAACCATATCTACCTAAATAGCATTTTCATTGTTTTACTTTTAACAGCTTTAAGTGTACATTTGAATATAAAAACTATAAAGGGGCAATGTGATATAAGTAGTAGGTTTGGTCAAGGGTTACTTTCACTAAAATGCCCAGGGTATATAACATATTTGTCTTCATATTGTCCATCTGTATTACATCTTCGACAAACCATATACTAGCAAGACTGTGTCCCAGTTTATGTAATATTTTATTGTGTAAATAATTAATGTGTAAAATATGTGTCCGTCCATGTCTGTACAATGTGTAAAATTCTTGCACCTGTCTGTAAAAAGTGTAAATTTGTTTTCATGTACCTCTCTGTATAATTTTGGGAGCTTTTAGCAGCCCAATTCGGTGCATTTAATAAGCATGTATAAAGAATACAATACGGAAATTTATTCACCAATTTAATGAAATAATTTTCTGTTGAAAATTTTCAGGCTCCTCTCGTGGTCAATCTTTCGTCCCACAAATTTCTCATGCTCCCGAACCAACAACTCGCAAAACTACAACCACTACAACACGCAGAACAACAACGACAACAACGCGCCGTCCAACAACCACCACCACAACAACACCACGACCAAGGACCACAACTTCCTCCAAGATAATTTTCAATGAAATTGAATCAAACGAAATAGAGGGAGCTAATAATCTCATTGCCACAAGATTTGGAGGCTTTGGTAGTAACAGATTCTCTGGAAAGCAGCAACAACAGCAATTTGGTCAAAATTTACCCTCTGCAAGCACAAGTACAACCTCATTCAACAGATTCAGTTCTCAAAGGAATACAAACAATAGATTTGGGTTTAACAACAATGCCATACAGACTACTCCAGCAACAACAACAACAACACGAAGACCTACCACAACCGCTTTTCCGAAAAAGCCATTTACATTCAGTACTCGCATCTTTCCAGAATCCCAACAAAATCGTCATAATGGCAATATTAATAGCAATAAGCAGCAACAAATCAAAGACAATCGTATTTCTCCACTTGCCAGCGGAAGCATCCAAGTTCCACAAACTCAAAAGAACCATTTCACGTCATCATCAGACTTTAATAGGTTCTCTTCTAAACCAGCCCACAGTAATAACCGACTGACCACTTCCACAAACAACAATCGAAATAGTAACAACATTCCATAATAGCAATAATAGAGGAAATGGTGCATCTGTTCCACTAACATCTTCTTCCACTGCTGTTGGACCCAAAGCAGAAACTAAAATCCTTAGAATTAATGACAGTCCAGCTTACTCGCTTCAAGACACAAATTCAATTGTGCTCTTCTGCGATTTCGACTACGCAAAATGTCCTGTACGCTCAAGAGGACAAAGTTGGGATTATACTACCTATCAAACACCTGGTTTTGGCAAGGGCTTTGCCACAGTTGTCGATACTGGAAGGCAATCCAACCTTGAGATCCGATCCGTGATGGATTCATCTAGAGATGGAACAGTCTGCTTATACTTTCGTTTTGTTAACTTTGTTTTTGGATCTGATGGTGGCCCAGCTAGAAGTTCAGGACCCCTTAAATTTACTGTCACAGTTGCATCCGTTAAAGATTCCAGGAAATCCGTAGAAATTACCGAACGGTCCAAATCTGCTTTAGATTGGCTTACAGCCAAAATTCAATTCACCGACTTGCATTCCATGTTTCTCCTCATTTTTGAAGTTCCAAAAAATTCACTCCAGGATAATGTCTACCTGGCCATTGATGATATTCTTCTAACAAAGGGTCGTTGTCACATGTAGTAGTATTTCTAAAGAAAGACAAGTATCCAATTTAATACTCTTTGTAAATGCCACATCATATAATACTATACTATACTATATAACATACGTGTGTAATATTATAAAGAAAGTATTTCAAATAGTCAGACAAATTAATCGCGACGTTGTTTTGGTTGTTACATATTGTTTAAAACTTTTTACTCATTTTCACTTTTTGTTGTTTCGTTAATAAAGTATTATGTAAATACTACAGATAAATAATATTAATTTTTATTAATTTTAGCCATTTCATTTAGGCTGTGTATTATCTGTACGTACAGAGTACAGATAGCTACACACATAATATTTTGCCATGTATTATATTGCCTGTTATCCCCAATCTTTTAAATGCGACCTTTTGGAGAATTAATCATAATAATCTGTATATTTGGTTTAAAAAATTAGAATCGTAGAGCTTGTAGGGATAAATAAAATGAATAATCCAGTATGTATTCTGTTCAAAATGAAAATGTGCAAATTAGTTTTTTCAAAATCTGATAAATAATTTTTTCTTATATATTAATTAAAGTTTAATTATATTCTCGCCAAATATTGATTCACAAAAAAATGTGTTTCAAACTTTTTTTTATACTATATTCAAATGATTAAACATTGAACCATAAAATAAGTTGGGAGTAAAATAGATCTCTATTTCCGGAGGTTGCAGGAACTGATACAAAATATTTTATATATATCTAGGTCAGTTTTGTTTTTNGGAACTGATACAAAATATTTTATATATGTCTAGGTCAGTTTTGTTTTTACGTGTTTAGTAAAATGTAAGCAACACTAATTACTGTTATTCAAACAATTTATTATATAAAAAACCAAAAAAGGGAATATGTATAAAGAGGCTCTGGCGATTGCGCTGTTGCACCACTGTTTAGCGTTCTTCTTTAAAAATGTTAAGAATGTACATTTCATATTATATATTTCATTAATTTCATAAGGTATTTTGTTTGTATTTGTATTATTGTTTTCCGTATGTATGAATATAATTAATATCATTTAATGTTGTTTTGATGCTAAAGTTGACACAAGTATTTTGTTGACTTTCATTGTGACGGAATGTCTATGAAGAAAAAAATAAATAAGATATTAAAAATGCATACACATTTGTATTATTTTCATGTAAAAAGAAAGCATCATCCGCGATTTTTGTTTAAAAATGTTAGCAATATGCGAAAACGGAAATTAAAAAATAAATCGTCGCAAGTCCCCTTAATTTCAGAGAGGCGCTCTGCCACTGAGCTACAGGCCACACTAATATTGTATGTGTACTTATTTTTATAATGTAGTTGAATAAGGTAATTAACACAAGAATCTGGTCGATTACTCTAGCACTTAACGACTTAAACAACGAAGTTTTGTGTAGCCATGCCAGGATTCGAACATGGATCTCCTCTTTACTGACTTTGGTTACTTGCCACGAGAGCCATGATGGCTCGATTGAAAATGTTGGGTGATATTTTTGCAAGTTTACTTGGGGATCATCGTCCTACACATTTGCGATTTTAAAAGAGAAATATTCTTTACAAACAACCCGTCGTCTCGTCTCACAAGTTGCAGCGGTATTGGTCATCATTATCATCATCATCAGCGTATTAAACAGTAATATGGTGTGGTAGCGGCGGCAGGAAAATGTTCAGTGTATTTGTAATGTGCATACTTGAGTAGATACAACGAAACTATATGATGATGAATTATATGAATCATCCACCGAATACCGACGGACTAAAAGAAGACAACAACCCTTTCAAAGTTGAACTGATTGTAAATCTACACACCAGGCGTTTCATGTGCGTTTGCTGCGCAGCGATGTATATGGCAGCGAACGCTTACAGGCTTGGCGTGCATTTTCTTGCATCTTCCCTGTACAGGCAGTGTAACAGAAGCGTGGGATAAAAGTCTGCAATAGATCATCATGTATAGTGTATAGGCCATGGCTTACATGACATGAGGATCTTTTGATGTACGAGAAGTAAGAGAAGTTGTCTAAACAATGTGCAATTTTAAAAATCAGCATGCATGACTGGTGCAGGCAGATGCATCCGACAGTTGCGTTTTCTGCTAACGGCCAAAGTTGATGATGACGATGACGTTATGAGGGGGTGGCCGTACTGGCTATGCCTGCTGCAAAATATTGTCTAGTATTAGTATGTACATAACCTCCACATTCACAAGCACAAAAGTTTTTATTGTCAAAATATTCTCGTCTTCAAACTTGGCATCTGCATCTGTTATGTTACAACTGTAATGGTGCGGGGCTATAACTAGACAATGGGATGGGATGCAGCAATGCAATGGTACGTAGAGTCCAGTTACGTCTACGTCTAACAAGTAACTACTTAGTAGACCAAACCGAACAAAAATTCTATCTATAAACTTTGTTTCTGGTAGTAAAAAAGATAAACATGTATTGAACATTCATAGTTCCTGGGAATATGATGATTCACTTTCCAAAATGCACATCTTTGTTTATATATACATAATTTACTTCAAAAGCATTTTCCAAGTGTCGTAGGGCTACATAATATGCTATTGTTCGGTAATATAACAGACTTCATACTCTCACGTTTGGTTTTATTGACATTTTTGGCAAGTTATGAGATTTCTAACTTACAACAAATTAGCGAACACTAGTCTAATGCATTAAAATGTTTACATTTACTTGAACAAAGAACGGTGCTTGCGTACAGTTAACTTGATTATCCAGGAAGTATATAATTATGTAAGCACGTTGGCAGGTATTTATGTAAACATGAATGAACCTACCCAAGCCTTTTCAACGGTAAACTCGAGTCCACATAGCCATAGTTTTTGTAAAATAAATAAGTCTCCTTTGACGGATCAAATCTTTATGCTCTGCCGACGTGCTCCAACTCCAATATCTGCCCTGTGTACATCCGCCTATTACATAAGTAAACATGCTTACCTGTATTTACTTTCGCTTCGCCAGCTGAACAAATCACATCACATGCAAAAAAACATTTCCTTATTTTAATAACATTTACTTGAACAAAGAAAGAACGCTGTGCTTGCGTACAGTTAACTTGATTATCCAGGAAGTATAGAATTATGTAAGCACGCTGGCAGGTATTTATGTAAACATGAATGAACCTACCCAAGCCTTTTCAACGGTAAACTCGAGTCAACATGGCCATAGTTTTTGTAAAATAAATAAGTCTCCTTTGACGGATCAAATCTTTATGCTCTGCCGATGTGCTCCAATATCTGCCCTGTGTACATCCGCCTATTACATAAGTAAACATGCTTGCTTACCTGTATTTACTTTCGCTTCGCCAGCTGAACAAATCACATCACATGCAAAAAAACATTTCCTTATTTTAATGTGGATTATACTAAATTATCTATGCATATTATATTTTTACAGTACTCAAACTTCATTTTGTTCAGGTAAAAAAATTCGGTTGAAAGGCATTTGGCACAAATAAATATTATGATAAATCAAGATAAAAAAAAGTTTGCAACGTGACAGGAGCATACTATATGCGGTTTCCGTAAATTAGAAAACTTCATTTTGTTCAGGTAAAAAAATTCGGTTGAAAGGCATTTGGCACAAATAAATATTATGATAAATGAAGATAAAAAAAATTTTCAACGTGACAGGAGCATACTATATGCGGTTTCCGTAAATTAGATTCAATGCATGATGCATGTTTATATTATTATTACAATTTTGAACTCATAAGAATTTCAGATTTCCAGAAGTGGATAATGGCAAACTTAAAAAAATATCTGGTCTTCTTTTTGCTGACATTTATAATATTTCACAAGCCATACTCAATCGTCTAAAAAGTGCATGCTCAAAAAGTGAGTCTCTGAGAATCATTTTTTCATTTTTAAATTCAATTCATGCATGGACTTTTTCAAAAAATATTGCCATTTTTGAAGAAAATTGAGTTATGTAACTTAATTTAACAGGAAAGCGACAAAATATATACATAGCCATGATCTCAAAACAAATAGCACGATATTATTTTATTTCCATTTCTGTTTTACAATTGCTGGCCTACCAACCCTACCAAGATACGGATCCGGATTACGCAGCTTCCGTGCACCATCTTAAATTACTAGTGTTAGCAGAATTGAATATTCTTGCTTCAGTGGTTTCTAATTTTGTTGACGAAAGCGATGTTAATCGTAATGCTGAAATGAAAACGTACGCAGACACCAGAATAATATCGTTGATAACAGTTAAGCGATTTTTACAAGTATAATACTAACCACCAGTTTTTAAAAAATGATTTTGAAATTCTGTTTTACAACTGCTGGCCTACCAGCCCTACCAAGATACGGATCCGGATTTCGCAGCTTCCGTGCACCATCTTAAATTACTAGTATTAGCAGAATTGAATATTCTTGCTTCAGTGGTTTCTAATTTTGTTAACGAAAGCGATTCTGTTAATCGTAATGCTGACATGAAAACGTACGCAGACAACAGGATAATATCGTTGATAGCAGTTAAGCGATTTTTACAAACATCACACTAACCAACAGTTTTTAAAAAATTGATTTTATCATTAAGGTACATGGAAGATTTTTATCTCAGTAATGTGGCTCCCTTAAATCCTTCACTGTCTGTGGAACAATTCGTATCTTTAATAAATAGTGGAAATATGGACAAGGACAAGTTTGCTGATGAAATTGTGAAACATCCCTTCAAGTCTTACGCCACAATTAGAAGATTTGTGCGTTTCATCAACCGATTTCCAGAAATAACCAGCAAAAAAGGTATAAATTCTCAGAAAATACCACGTCATAGTGTCACTGCTCTTTCTAAATTACTGAAATTTTATATATGATCATGTTTATAAAACAGAGGTTTTGGGAGAGCTGACAAGATCAAAAGAAATGGTGAAATTTCCAAAAATATCTGATTTAGAGGCGTCAATGCAGAATGTTCTTAGACTGCGGCAGATTTTTAAGCTGAGTGTGTCAGATGTAAGTGCATTAATTAAACAAGCGGAAGGTTTTTGTTAGAATTGTGAATTTTGTTATTCATGATTTTATTTTAGCTTTTTCAGGGGAAACTTGATAATATGCTCACAAAAAGTGGACTTCAGATACCTCAGTTTATAGAGATTGCAGAACATGCAGTCGCCTTAAAAATGTGGACAAATGCCGTCGACTTGTATGATGGAGTCTTGACACAGTGCAGAACAAAAGCGTCTGGAATGTGTCAAACTGTGAACGAGACAGATATTATAATCAAACTGGAGCAAGTAATTACCGAGGTGTGCTTCAACTTTGATGCGTACATAACAAAAACATCAACTGCAAATGTCACACACAGATAATTGTGTAATATATTTCAGCATGATAAGCTACTAACAGGAAATCAATTCAATCGGTCAGATTTGAGCACGGTACCGCCCGACTCGAGTCCATTCCTTTTTGATG
>JAANSP010003495.1:0-11227 GCA_036850745.1 Homidia socia
CCGTTGCCCACACGTTTTTTGTTCATCTGTCCTCGACTCTCACCCAATTTGCGTCAGAAAGTGCTCTTGTTGTAACCGAGGAAAAGACACATGACTACCGAATGACAAAGCTCACTGAAATTACTTTCACAGCTTCCAAATTGAAACGGTCAACTACAAAAGTACTTTCCAGATCATATTACCAGCGTCATAAAAGTCTTGTTTTATCCTAAAACTAAATACTGGGCTGGATGCTGGATCAATAAGGTAAATACCAAACGTGTATAATCTCTTCTCTTCAGTTTCACCTTTTCATCCAGATTTTTTTAAACCCTGAAGAAAGATACGTGGAAGGATTTATGAGACTTGACAGGAGTTGGTCTTTCGATAAATTTGCAGAAATCCTAGAACTTATTTCTTTGAACTTCTTTTCGTTTTCATTTGATGATCCGTTTTTCGCACGGGTGCATATTATGTAGGCATTTATGCTTTGGAAGATTGCATACCTAGTAATTACACGTCATCAACGTTTCATTACGGGTTGTCAAATCCTTGGAAACGAATTTCCCACAATTTATGAATGAACAATATTAGAGACTGGGAACAAGTTAAGCAGAAGAAAGCAAAACAACAAGACAATGGACAAGAGCAGATGTATAAATTAAATGATTGTGCAACAATTATTTTTTTGTGGACACAATATGAAGTTGGAAATTTTATTTGTTTACTTGTCAAGAAAGAGTGGCTTTGCATGCAAGGCTTGCTTGTCGGAAATATCTGCAAGCGAAAAACGAAAATGTAGAGGACACTCTGGTGAAAACAGGTCAAGGAGTCTTTCTTCTGTGGAATAAATGATTCCAAACAAGAAAACAAGTTCTACGAAAAAAAGATAATTTATTTTTAGTTGTATTTCCGCAGTGATAGCAGAGCTTTTAGAGAGCCTCTACTTACAGTTTTCAAAAATGATAAAATGGTCGACCTTTTCACAGAATAAATGTTGCTATATTTTATACACAAAGAGCGGCAGGATTTTGTAAACTTTTTCATACATAATCGCTCCCCTCTGCTACTCCAAACATTTACACTTTTCCACGAGGCCATGGCAATTTTTGAATTTTTTACTAGGTGACCACAAGCTTGTAAAGTTGTAAGCCAAGTCATCAGCCCAATGATGGCACACAGAATGATTATGGAACGATTTAGATTTGTTAATACGTGCCATTCCCTGATTAAGGCGACGTGTGAGAAAATGCCAAGGTTTGCATTGATTATGTGACAAAACGGTACGCCAATCCCGACGGATTTGTTTAGCAGACCGATTAGCAATTGAATGGCTCGGAAATAAAGTATTCACTCAAAATAAAGTTACCAAATTCAAAGAGGTGTGCAGACAAGGCATGATGTGCGATAGGAAAACCGTTTGCATATTCGGATTCCCAAGACTCAAAATGACCAGAAATCATCTCTATATGTTTATCCAATAACAAATATACCATCAAATTTCCGGGCAAACAATTGCTCGAAAAACGGGGTAGTTCCTATCACGTAAATTTACCTGATATGCCAATATTCAACACCGTTAAAAACATTCAAAAAGAATGAAAAGAGCAAGGTAAGTTTTATTGGATCATCAGAAGATGCAGGCGGGCAAATATGGACAGTTTCAAAAAAATCCAGATCTTCTACCCACTGAGGTGACTTCGCTATTAAAAAATAGGTTTTAAAATGAGTCGTTCCATTAAAGTGGCTGCTGCTGCCAAAAAATTCAAAATCAACCTCGAAACTTTACACGCTATCATTGTTTAGACTCTGGAGACTAAAACATGTGCAAAGAAAAAGCCTCAACGTATGCCAAGGCAGCACGAAAAAACCATGACATACTTTTGGGCAAAAAAAAATATTTGAAAAATTCTAAAAATTGCTGATGAAATATACCCAACTTAAAACCCCTAAGCGTCTATGGTTGGAAGTTTTTCCATGCAACAGAACCTTAATTAGTGGTTTACAATGAGAAAATTTAACAGTAGTTGAATTGTTTCAAGAAAATCAGCATAAATTAACCATAAAATTAACACGGCGGTAAGGCGCCGAAATTGTACTAAGAATATAAAATGCTTTAAATTTCCCGGAAATAAGGGGAATCGGAATTTTTTCAGCTTTACGTAATGCGCAATAGTCTAAGTGAACTATCCAATCACCAATAAAAATACAGTTAACTACTGTACATGAAAAACTTGGCTGAAAAGTTCCAGTAAAGGAGGAACTAACTAGATTTGCAAGCAGTTATTCACCTGAGAATTTCGTGGTGAATTAGATCAAATAGAAACAAAAAAGGATCATCACAAGTCAATTTTAGTCTGGGGAATCCGAATATGCAAACAGTTTTCCTATCGCACATCATGCCTTGTCTACACACACCTTTAATTTGGTAACTTTATTTTGAGTGAGTCCTTTAAGATAATTACTAGCACAGTTTATATTGACCACTACTACTGTTTTTTGTCCTCCATTCCATTATTGTGTCTTCTTAGAAGCAGCAGTTAGTAATCGAAATCGCATATCAACTACATGAATCCATCAAGAAAAATAGATTATACTGCAATTGAAAACCTGGAACAATTTTTTGAGGGAGACAAAGGGTGATGGGATGAGCATCGTCAATTTAAATCCAACGAATTCCCTTTTCTGTTTTTTACGTGACATGCTCTAATATAATAGCTTACTCCCAAATGATCACATCACGCTTGTAAATGACTGGTTGTTCTTGTCAGGCAAGAGATGTGTTTTAAAAGTTTATAATGGCAATGTACGCTTGATAAGGGAATTTAAACAGAGATCCCAAGAATTTTGACGAGACAGCGGAGTAATCAAGCAACCTTCATTCACAAGTATAGCACAACAGCACAAGCTCCTGTATTATTACAAATGTGTGCGTGTATTGTAATAATGATGATATGAACTTGATGATATGTTACAGTAGAAGTGACTGACGTCGCCTTTGCCTCGTTTTTTCCAACATATACCTAGGTACAATCTAAAGGGTCGCCCTTGCCGGTGAACGGAACATGGGTCAATAAAAGGCTGTGATTATCAGTCACCACAGGTCATAATTTCGTACTAATTTCGTGCATGTCCTTTTTACGTTCATGAACAATAAAAAAGGTTCATGTAGCAGGTCACAAGATTTGAGCTAATANTTCATGAACAATAAAAAAGGTTCATGTAGCAGGTCACAAGAGTTGAGCTAATATGAAATATGTACCTAGTACCATTCCGACAACAATGGTTATTAAGGTATTGGTCGATTATAATGTTTGTTTTTGGTGTTTAAAGATGATGCTGTGCTGTGTAATTTCAGTGGAGTCATTATAAAGTAACCAAAAGATTTTGCAGGTGGAGGCTCTTTTCTGATTGCACTAATTGCGTATTTTTCTAATATTGGCATATAATGTTCAATTTGTTGCTGCAATATATTTAAGGATGGAAAGCGTATATACATACCTATGCATGTATTTCCATTTTGTATTTTTAAAACAATGTACTAATCTTTCTGTGCACCTCTTTCTCAAAAAAACTACTTTTTGGTAATAATCTCACTCCTAAAACAATGTTAGCGTCACCTGTAATAATTATTCCAATAAAACAGTCATCTCAATCTGTATGCCCAAAAAACTCATTTTCTAGAGTTTGCTATTTTTCAAAAGACCTCCCATTTCGTACATCTCAAATCCAATGAAACAACATAATTAAAAGCAAGAAGCAATCAAAAATGTATTAATTATTATAAGTTTGCCTAAAGCTTCCTCACAGCAAAATGAATGCACATCAAAACTTCATGTATATACTGTTGCTGAAGCAGAAAGGTTGAACAAATTAATGTACTAAAGAAGTTGTTATATTGTTTATGGATATTAGATATTGCATGCATTAAAAATATGTAAGTCAATCAAGAGAATGGTATGAGGTTTCTATACCACATAAATTTCAAATTTGCGGTTCATCTTACAACAGAGCACACAACCACACAGGTGTTCTCATTATAATTTTTTAAATAAAAAGGGTTTTCTGCTCTTGTACCCGTTATCAAATGGTGTAGTATTATTGCAAATCCATGTATTCACATATCAACTAGAAAAACAACGACTGGATATGATAATGATCATTGCATCATCAGAATTAAGTTTCAAACGCCACTATACAAACTGGTAACGACACATACATAGTCAAAAGCAAGTGCTTCAAATAATCAAAAAAAAATCAATTCAATCCAGTTTTTAAATAAAATGTTGACGAACCAGCAACAAAACAAAATCAACATGTACAGTGTAAGAAGATCCATCAATCAACAAGAGCGTACTGTAAGATAACATGTTTTAGCAGAAAAGAAGCATTTTTTCAAGATTATTTGCTTATACTAAAACTTTCCCTGAAGGTTCGTGCTCCGGAATTTCTTTGAATGTGAATTATTTTTCGTGGCATGACAAGTTTGCACAGTCCTTACAGCATCATCTTCATCAACTTTAATTCATCTATGTCGACGAATTTGACGACGACTTGTCAAGCATTAAGAGCATAATATTTATAAAGAAGCAATGAGGTGAAAACTTGGAACTTCAATTCAATTCAGAAGCAACTTTAGTAGAACAAACAAAAAAATAAAACAGGAATAAAGTTTTATTTTATTCTGTTTATTCTTTTTGGTACGTGTACAAGCAGATGTAGATGTGAGCAAACTGGATAATAATGCGACCACCAAAGTGGATGTATAGTTTGGACTCAAGTCGCTCTTAATTAACTGGTGTTAGCCCAGAGGTAATCAGTCAGTCCATTAAAAGGTAAAATGTGTTCATGTTTGCTTATGTATACATTAAAAATGCAGACATGTAAAAAATGATCTGGAATTGAATAGGTAATGCTGCAACTTTTCGTGTTGTGTTTGTTGTTGAAAAACCAATGAGTTTAAAAGCAATTCGCATCTTTAATAAAAATGCAGCTTTAATCCTCTCTATCATCTTACTGTTTCTTTGCTCTGAATTGTACAATACAAATAAACATGTGGCATAATTATGCAAATAAACAATGAAACAGGAAAGTGGTACTGGACTCTTCTCTCTTGTTCAGTCCCTTTGTCTTTACCAACAATGAAGAACAAGTGAGAGTACACAAAGCTGAACACCACCACCGTTAATGTGAGCATGCAATCTAAAATCTCATCTTATTATAATGAGATGTGATGCGCCATCCCTGTAAACAAGTGCTAATGAAGACTTCTCTCTGCAAGAAGGAATGTGTAAATTAAATGACAATGGCACAACAATGGCTTTGAGATCACAGCAGCGGTAGTAGTGGTCGTTGTAGTCGCAGCTGCTTGTAATCTGTTGCGGCCTTGCGGCTTCCTTTATAAGGATTTTACCGAAATGAGTCCACCAACAGAGCAACACGACATGCTAAAGAAATATATCATGGAGAAGCTGAGCTTCCGAAGTTATTTTTACTTTTACCTATCTGTATCCATCTGAGATTTCTCTTCTTTTGCACTTTTCTCAACTCCTTCCCATTACAAGTTTTCATTTTGAAAGAAAAACAATGAAACGTTATTAGTAAGTAGACACTTCATTTATTACCAAAGAAATTGGAAAACGGATACCTGCAAAGGTTAAGTACCATGCGGAAAGGGCATTCAATTAACGTGGTAATTGATTGGGTGAGCGAGCTTTCTTGCAGCTTTTAGTATCGCAAGTACATTAAAGGCAAACAGTTATTGCTGGCAATAACCATTATGGCAATTGCAATGGGTTTAAGATGGAATTCCACTTACAAACTACATTAACTAGCTGCTAGTGGAGGGAAGCACCCTTTAGCTTTTAGATGTGTGTGCACCCTATACTGAAGGATCTATGGTTAATTTCTTCTTAAGGCAATTTTTTAACTATCATTTCACAACAAGACATTTATTGAATGAAAGAGGAGTGGAGTGTGCCAAGGGAGGTATCCTATGATAAGCATTAAGAAGGCAATTACAAATTGCTTTTGTATATAGTACCAGTACAATACTCATGCAGTTTTTTTCTGTGAGATGATATTTGCAGCGGAAAATCAGAAAAAGATTCAGAGTCACTCCATGACAGGAGAGTTCAAAGAGAAAAAATCCTTTTTAAAAGGCATTTTCTTTTCATTTCTTGTTATCCTTTGTTTTCGCTGCCGATGGGCGGACTCTTTGCTTGTCCGAAAATTGGGAGAAAAAAGACGTTTTTCTGGAAAAGGCATAGGATAAAAATCATTGCATTTACCGAATTTGGATGAAGCAATAGAACACAGCTGGAAGTTATTAGATTGGTACACGTGTACTAATTGACCCATGCTGAGGAAACGAAAAGTATTTTTCATAAGGCTCATCCATCAATGAATCATTCATCATTATCGCGGTAAAATTTATCATTTTCTGGTAAAAACTATAGTAGGTGCTATAACAAGTTTTGTTTTCAAATGAACAGGAAGTATTGGCAGAAGGAGGTCGATATTGCATTGCAGTCAGTCAAACCGATTGAATTAATCTAGTTTTTACTTGCCATTAAAAATATCTCAAGAAACAATGTTAATTAATGATTTTTTAGACTTCAACATTAATGATCTCTCATCGGGGTACTTAGTAATAAATCGAAAACTGTAAAAGTGTGGTAAAGCTCTACAGTTTGTATCTTTGAGTGAAATAAGTCGATGACTCAAGTGAGGTTTGTCAGACTGTGTCATTGTCAAAACAAGCTATTCCGTTGACACATGTCCGCAATTCAAGTGTGCGACGATTACAAAACTTCATTACTGCTTAACTATGAATGGGTAGCACAATATTTTTTCGTATTAATTTTATTGCAAAGCTAAAATGGTGAAGGTGAGGTTTAAGGAAATAGTTTTAGCACTGCTTGTTCTCACTACACCCCAACATTCAACATCCCTAAAAATACTCAATTTCATGCAAGTGTTTCCCACGTGTACATTTCACTTCTTTTATGATGATTATAGTATAAGGGATTTTAATGTTTCATTGTGGATTACCCAACATTTAACATCCCTAAAAATACTCAATTTCATGCAAGTGTTTCCCACGTGTACATTTCACTTCTTTTATGATGATTATAGTATAAGGGATTTTAATGTTTCATTGTGGATTCAAGGAATAATATTTCCTGTACACACTCAAGGGTGCATAAATTGTGATAATAGTAATCCAATTTCACTTCATTCAATGGCTACTTTTGTCAAGAAAACATGCAGATTTGCAGCGAAAATAACAGAACCCAATGCAACTTTGTCTCAAAATGAACAGTTATCTTGTGTACCCAACGATAATAGTGTGTACCACAGACTTGGATTTACCATTAAATTAGGCAAGCCATGCGCTATAAATTTTGTTAATGATCATAAGTTCATAACACTTCCAAAAAGTAGGGCTCCGTCTTTACTGCATTTGTCATTGGAAAAAATAAAACTATTCACAGCTTACATACAAAGTAAATTCAGAACCCCAGAATTTACCATCTTATTTTTTACACAGTATAAAAACATGGTGCAAAGGGTTCGGTATTTACACAACTCTAACGATTCGGAAAGTTCTCTCCAATTACACCTCGAACGAATTTCCTCAAGAAATTTTAATTTGTGAAGACAAAAGTGAACTTCTAGTAATCTGCTTAACATGCATCTTCAAAGGATACAACGCTCAAGCGTTATATGAAATTAAAGAAGGAGCCTTGGAATCAATCTTGCGTACCTGGAAAAAGTTAAATACAAATCTGTACAATGCCATCAAAAATAAAACAATGATCCGTCAAGTACAGCTCTGCAATACATTGCATTTGTCCACCAACTTTACAGAAAAGGATGCTGATATAATTTGTGAGAATAATAGTGAAATTCTAGTAATATGTCTAACGTGCATCTACAAAGGATACAACGCTCAAGTGTTATATGAAATTAAAGAAGGGGCCTTGGAATCAATCTTGCGTACCTGGAAAAAGTTAAATACAAATCTGTACAATGCCATGAAAAATAAAACAATGATCAGTCAAATACAATTCTGCAATTCATTGCATTTATCCACCAACTTTACAGAAAAGGATGCTGATATGTGGGACGCTTGGTGTTTGTGGCTTTTTCTCCGACAAAAGTACAACTACACACTGCAAAAGGCTCAAATTTTTGGGCTAACTCATCAATACTTTGCTAACATTTTCCACTGCGCTTACATTCAAATCAACATTGCCTTTAGGATCATCATTGCCATTACCGTTCCATGAGGACTTTTCAAAAGTCTCCGGTCATGGTTTGGTAGCGAAAGGTTTTATTTATCGGATTGTTCTTCGCTCCCACAACTTTCCTACGTCAGTTAGCTTGAAAGCTTTACTGAATGTGTTAGATTGGAATTCATGGATGGTTTCTGGCGCATTGTTTGTCGCTCTGGCAGTTATCCTATATGTTAGCGGAATGAAGTCAAGCCTATTTTGGCTTTACTCTGAGCTTGTAGAAAAGGGAACTCGAGTGAAAACTGAAAATACAAAAACGTTGTTGCCAGTGATTGTGTGGAGTTTTGGAACTCTCATTTTCAGGCAGTTATATTCTTCTGACATGGTTTCAAACTTGACAAAAAGGCCCGTGCCCAGGATGCCTGAAAGTTTAACTGAACTTGCATTTCACAGTAACATTCCCTTGTTATCTCATGCTTATGACATTCTTAAACTGAACTATACTCAAAGTAACGAGATCTCGCCAGAGTCAATGAACTTTTTAGTAGAGTTTAAGCAAAAGATTTATCGCATACGCGACCTGTTAAACTGCGCTTCATTGATTGTCAATAACCTCAACATACGTGATACGGAATATAACGGAGCTGAGCTTGTCTTTTATCGGGTCCCCTCCGACTTTTCAGTTTTATTCCTGTCGGATGACATGTCCATCTTTGAGCTTATTTTAAAGGTATTCGCTCGGGTTTCNAATAACCTCAACATACGTGATACGGAATATAACGGAGCTCAGCTTGCCTTTTATCGGGTCCCCTCCGACTTTTCAGTTTTATTCCTGTCGGATGACATGCCCATCTTTGAGCTTATTTTACAAGTATTCGCTCGGGTTTCCCATCAGACAAACGTGCATATTATTGGCAACAACTGGCCAGTACACTTTCCACGTTTAAAATCGTGGGTACTACCAAACAGTTTTTTGGCGAATTTCCTAATACATGATGTTTCACGCTTTTACGAGTCGGGAATACTATGGAAGACTGCTGGAAGTCAGAAAGGCGAATAGGATAATCACGCGGTTCAAAGGGAATGACAAAATCCTTGACGTGAGTGAGAAGAATGATAATAATTTGAATGTCAACAAAAGCAGCAGTTTTGACAGTACAACTGGGAGATTTGACAATGACAAATCTGCACAGACAGGGGAGGAGCAACCCAGGTGGGCATCATTCATCTTCTCATCTGGTAGTCTTGTTCAACGACAGAGCAATAATGAAAACACGTTTCGAGCATTCAGTGTCAACTCGTTGCATTTGGTCTGGACAGTCTACCTAGCTTGCTTGCTGTTCTCAACTGGAGTGTTTTTGGTGGAGTACGTGATGCTGGGAGTTGCAAAACAAAACCACCAACGACAACAACGAAATTTTGATAGGGTCTGGAGAAGTGCATTTGATTTTCCGTACTTGAATTAAGCAGAATACTGATACGACTTTCATTTGATTTGATGTGACCATAATAATGCATCAAACAATATTAAGTGGCATGGTGTGGTACTGGTAATATCAGTGGTGTGTGGTGGATTTTTGTTGAAGGGCTGTCATAATAAATTGCAAAATTTTCAATGTGAAAACATGTGTCATCTGTCAATTACGAGCTCATTCGTCATATGCATGTCACGCGATTATTTAAAGTCAAGTATGTTATGTACATATTTATAAGCTTGATATGAACATGCATCATTATTACCATGAATCAAGAAAAAAACAAACAAATTTTGCACAGTCATAGTCAATTCTAATGATTATATGCTTATAACTTTTTTAGCATCTCCATAAAAATCAATCAATAAAAATTTATCATGCTGGAAAAATAATAAAGTTGTACTAATTTTGTTTGCTACAAGTTATTATCATATACTTTAACATTTTATTGATTATCTCACAATTATAGGCACTTCACTATTTTGCACTATAAATACCATGAGCATCACAGTTCAGCTAATTATTCCAGAAAATCTTTATTCTGCAGACAGGTCTTTATATTTCTCCACAAAAATGTACAAACAAAGTATAGATTTGTTTGCGTTTGCAATAATTTGCATAGTCGCCATTTCAATTCCTTCTTCAAGTGGTAAAACGTGGCTCCGGGCAGATGGACGATCTGATAATACCTATAACCTAATGAATTCTGTTCTTGGAGGAACATCAGTTGAAGTTCCCGACTGCAGTCACTCAGGTATTTACATACATAGGGTGAACATTTATACAAACTTAAGGTTGTATGGTACTACTTTTCAAACCCGCTTCTACTTAAAATAGTATTGTACTATTTATACTTATTATTGTGGAAGTGGTACTATTTGTACTACTTTTCGAAAAACATTGAAAAAAACCCGTTTCTACTTAAAATAGTATCGTACTATTTATACTTATTTTTGTGGAAGTGGTACTATTTGTACTACTTTTCGAAAAACATTGAAAACCCGCTCATTTTATCAAATTTTTAATGAAAAATTGGGCTTCTTTTTGGCAATGTGCTAATTTTCGGCTAGCTTTGCTCGTCTTTCTTCTTCAACATTTTGTCAGGAATTAAATAAAACGATGTGTAGTGTTCCACTTTTCTTATTAAGATAACTTTATGATGAAATTGCTCTCAAATTAATACTACTTAAATACTTTGTTTTTATTGAATGTCATTTAAATACGAAATTTTCCTCGCCGACCTTTTTCTTTGTAATGCCTATATATTAAGTGGTATACATTTTAAAAGTATAAACTCAAACACTCCACATTTCTCAGGTTTTTACACTAGTACTACTTTTTATTGGGAAAATACTACTTTCGGGTTTCTAAAAATATGAGCACCTTAATTCAGGATACGGACCTCACATCACCCAGAGGACTGACACTGAACTGAACCGACCAGTTTTTGCTTTCCACGCCCATGTTAGCCAAGATAACGACCGATGCATCAATTTCGATCGTCAGCGCGTGGAAATAAAAACGTACGATCCT
>JAANSP010003496.1:0-11225 GCA_036850745.1 Homidia socia
TTTCACGGTACGAGGAAATATGGCAGAAACAAGTATTACTTGATTTGCTTTGATTTGTCATTATGTATAAATATTATTATACTCTACTTACCACTACTTACAATCCAATTTATTGATTTTTTTACTTTGCTAAAAACACCAATTTTTTATTTATTTTTAGAGACGATAATTTTACGTCTGGATAAAATAAAAAAAGCTTCAGTAAGATCATGGTATTTTATAAATTATCCACAATGCACATCAAAGGAATCGATCATGCAGGCATAGGCGTCTCGTCTTCTCATTTTTACATTTTTGGTGAAAGCATCATTACGGGTATTATTCAGTGAAAGCACAAGTATCAATCTTTTCCTCTACTTTAGTTAGTTTTCTTTAAATATTTTTTTCCTCGTAATAATTTTCCTTGTTAATAAAAAACACAAATAGATCATTCAGTGAAAATGAAATCTGTTCTGTGATGGATAAAGGGCAAAGGTGAAAGTAAAAATAGTTGTTTTCCCTTTTGCACTTCCACGTGCCTTGAGTTAACACATGTGTATAACTCACTACATATTTACAATATTGTTTTAGGAAGCACGGGTAAACCATAGGCGCAAAATGTAATTGAATTGTATTATCAACAGTGTCAAGAATGTCCAGCAAACTTATACCGTCCGAGTTAAGTAGAATTAATAAAATATAAAGGAAGTGTGTGTATACCACATGTCATTTTCTTTCCTCTTAGTATGGAAGCAGCCATGCATACCATCAAGTGACGTTCGTGGCAAATTGTTATGAATTTTTAATATTTCTAGGCTGGGCGGGTTATAACAACATATATACCTTTCAAAACATTGTGTATTATGGCTGGCTGTGCGTATACATATATCGGTCAGTTAGTAATTACATGTTTGACATCAAGTGGCGTTCCTGGTAAATTGTTATGAATTTTTAATATTTCTAGGCTGGGCGGGTTATAACAACATATATACCTTTCAAAACATTGTGTATTATGGCTGGCTGTGCGTATACATACATCGGTCAGTTAGTAATAACATGTTTGAGTATTCGGACTACAAATATTTTCGATTTAGTGTCCTCCTGGGCTAATATTTTCCAGTAGGAAAATATAAGTATACATTGTTTAAAGAATATATGTAGGTGTCACTTTCCAAGAACTTTCTCCTTCACTAAATTTTGTTTGGTTATCAATCTTCTCATTTATATAAAGTTTGTCGTGGATCAGTGGCGCGTTGCATGTATGAAACAGAAAAGACCAAACAGAGGGAAACATGCCAATGCGATAACGGTAGACTAGGTTCAAGTTAGGCATTTCGTTTGTGTAGTGTAACGTGACTCTTTCAAACCAAAACAAACTTTCCTATCTGTTGTTCGTATTTTTATAATATATCCTGACTGCAAGTCTGCTGAGGAGATATTGGTGTGTTGTTGTTGATAGTGGGTAGTAATTTAGTTTGGATGCTCCACATAAAAAAGTTTTCCACTGGAATAATAACGTTGGATATGAATCATACCTGAAAACAATATCATTTTTCAAGCATGCTTTTGCACTTTCTGCTGGCAGTTCCATAACAAGCAGGATGAAAGGAAACGTGTCGGTGAAAAAGTTGGTATCAAATGAAAAGGCAGTGTGCATGTATCCATGTCAAGAAAGAAAACAAAAATGAAACTTGTCTGTCAGTTATGCTTAGAGTTACAAGGATGCAAATGTGAATACTTTAATTTAATCCATTCATCTCCGTTGAAGCCTAGTTTTTATAGTGGTTCATCAGTAGTCAGGACTTTCAAGGTTTTACTAACATCAATCTAAAACGAGCATTGCTACCTTTGCGTTGCAAAATGTATCCTTGTTTTTATGAGACATCAGTAGTCAGTACTTTCAAGGTTTTACTAACATCAATCTAAAACGAGCATTGCTACCTTTGCGTTGCAAAATGTATCCTTGTTTTTATGAGCCTACATATATCTAGTTCCATTTTGCATTGTAACAGATAAGTACACATATTTTTCCAAAAACTTTGGCACCTAATCATACCTATTCCAAAGTTTGGGTGAACAATTTAATGCAAATACATTTGCTCGAAAGGCTATTATTCAAAAGGTTGAGAAAGTTGGTTACGGTTTTTACAGTGTCTGAAAGAGCTCGAGTTGACTTGTTTTTCTCATTCATCATTGACAACAAGTAAATAAGCTAACACGCATTTCTTTTCTATGCTTTTCATTTGAAGAAAGTTTAATAAAAGGTGGTTACTGGAATGTAGCTCAAAAGAAGAGAGCTCGAGTTGGCTTGTTTTTCTCATTCATCATTGACAACAAGTAAATAAGCTAACACGCATTTCTTTTCTATGCTTTTCATTTGAAGAAAGTTTAATAAAAGGTGGTTACTATAATGTAGCTCAAAAGAAGGAGATATTAAAATGTAGCAAGTAAATATGTGTCAACTTACTCACTTGTCAGTCAAATACATACATTTGTAGTTTGCACTCTGTGTGAATGAAATATACGTGTGATGCACAAAAAAGCTGTTGTGAGCATCCTTGAAAATTGAATACAGTAACTTTTTAATGTTGGATGAGCACGAGCTGCTGCTTTGAAAGTTTAGCCAAGTAAGAAGTTGCACTAATACGAGCACTTTATATAGTTTATGTTGCAAATTGAAGTAGTAAGGCATTTTTCTCCATTTCCCAGTTTACCAACTACCACCACATCACCATGCCATGGATGTTCGTTCTATCCAGTGAAACTTTTTTTGTAATATTATGATTATGATAACTTACAAGCTAAAAGTTGATGTTTAGTAGTTTTGTGAGTGTGGGTGACAGTTGACTGCAATAATGTTGCTAAATATTTTTTACCCACTGTATTTTATCATATAAATTCTTCTCATGTTGTTGCACAATACCCCAACTATGGTAAATTATCATACATTTTGCATTAANTAGTAGTTTTGTGAGTGTGGGTGACAGTTGACTGCAATAATGTTGCTAAATATTTTTTACCCACTGTATTTTATCATATAAATTCTTCTCATGTTGTTGCACAATACCCCAACTATGGTAAATTATCATACATTTTGCATTAATTTTTTGAAAAATATTAATGAAGTGTCATAAAATAGATTGTATATTCATCCATTAGTGACACATTTTTTTATTCAACTCAGGATTGCCACAAACAGGAAAATTGTGAAAGAAAAGCATGTGGAAAAAAAGTGAATAGGATCAACTGCTTGGAAAAATTTACCATAAAATGCAGAAAAGTGTGGAAGTATAGTAGCTCTAATAAATAAGGTTGCTTTCTTTGGTCTTTCTTCAGATCCCTGGATGGTCGCCTACAAGTATCACACAGGAAAGGCTTGCCGCATGTTATATATTGCCGGCTATGGCGTTGGCCTGAGCTCCAGTCACATCACGAACTCAAATCAATAGAGACGTGCCAATTCGCGTTTCAAAACAAGCTCGAGGACGTTTGTGTGAACCCGTATCATTATCAAAAGATTGAAAATCCGGTGCTACCTCCAATTCTTGTACCCCGCGGATCTGGAGCAGGGCTGGGACATAGCAGTTCAACGAGCACATTAACCGGCAGCACGACAACCTTGGTAAGCCTTGCATAAATGCATGTAAAATATACATTAAATTCGTAACTTGTATTCGATTTTTATTTCTTTGAATGAAAGAATATTGGAGTTGCAAAATCACAATGAAAATATGAAAAATTTTAGTGTCAGCCTATGGGTGGCAATATTCTTAGATTATCACTTTATCACTTTTGAAATATTATTTGAAAATTCTATAAGTACTATTATTTGTGTATTGTTCTTGTAGCACTCAACTAGCAGTCATGGTGGTCAGTTAAGCAACTCGAACACTTCCAATAACGCGAATAATAACAATAGCACCACCGTTAACAACAACAATCAGCCATCAACCGCAGGTGTTAGTCGCACTGCAGTTGCTGGACCTACAGGCAGTCCAGTGACAACGCTGGCTGGAGGAAATAATACAACCGTTGGAAGTCACTCCATTACGTCGAACGGGCATGCTAACGGGGCAGTAGAAGAATTTCCATCTCTGGAGGATTTGGGTAACTCTATGCCAGATAACACATCCTTTCCATCGAATTTAGATTTGACTGGATTCCCACCTGTTACGGAGACCCCACCGCCAGGTTACATGTCTGAGGAGGGAGATACTCAGGAGAACGGAGATGTCATGGGTAAAAATACTTTCTAAAATTGTTCCTTTCTCCTTTTAATTTAGTTCAAACTTTTTACAAACTTGTTTACACCAAACTGGATTTTTCCCCTCGCGATACGGATTATTAAAAGACCAATAATTCTATTTGAGAAAATGCTTATATTCATTATCAATATTATTTGCTGTCACTGCTATTTTCTTCTACATTTCCTCAAGAGGTCATGTTCCGTGGTCAAGTACAGTGCATTAACATAAATATAACTTTGCGGTCAGTCAACAACCAACGAGGAAACTCAAAATAAAACAATTACCAAAATTCAGTTGTGTTGTACGTGTGAGTGAAGTGTAGATTCTATCACTTAAAAATATAATAATTTTTCTCTCAAACGAAATTTTTATTGCCCTTTTGTATGTAAACTTTAGTTTTTAGAAAGTATACTGGATTGCGCTGAGAATTACATTAGTTTGCTGATTAAATTTACTTTCATTTTTTTCAAAAAACAGCCATATCCCGATTCACTCCCAGTCCATCAATGGATGCTCAGCCCGTCATGTATTGCGAACCTGCATTTTGGTGCTCCATCTGTTATTATGAGCTTGGGACTAGGGTTGGCGAGACCTTCCACGCGTCGCAGCCCTCCATTGTCGTTGATGGATTCACAGGTGCGAAAATAGCCAATACTAAATATTGCTTAGTACAAAATAAAATGATCTGTTTCTGTTTCACATGCGAATTTATTTGTCTGTCTGCCCTTTTAGATCCCAGTAATTCTGAGCGATTCTGTTTGGGACTTTTATCAAATGTAAATCGAAATGTGGTCGTGGAGCAAACCAGGAGGCATATTGGCAAAGGAGTCAGACTTTACTACATTGGAGGAGAAGTGTTCGCAGAATGCTTGAGTGACTCTGCTATATTTGTTCAGTCACCAAATTGCAACCAAAGATATGGATGGCATCCTGCGACCGTGTGCAAAATTCCTCCAGGTTATTTGCAAACATACAAAAATTATGCCATAATTAAGCTAGTTAATTTAAATGAAATTCTCCATTATATTTTTTCCTTGTTAACTATTTTTTTCTCAATAAAATGTTTTCAGGGTGTAACCTCAAAATTTTCAACAATCAAGAGTTTGCTGCCCTTCTCTCTCAGTCAGTGTCTCAAGGTTTTGAAGCTGTGTTTCAATTAACCAGAATGTGCACCATTCGCATGTCTTTTGTAAAAGGCTGGGGAGCTGAGTACAGGTTAGTTTCGAAATGAACCCATCGCTATTTATTAGAAATTCCAATAAATCATTATACAACTTTTTCTTTCTAAACTTCAATTTTAGGCGACAAACCGTGACTTCAACCCCGTGCTGGATAGAGTTGCACCTAAATGGACCTCTTCAATGGTTAGATCGTGTTCTAACACAGATGGGCTCTCCAAGATTACCATGTAGTTCAATGTCTTAAGTATACTCTTTTTAATTCGTAGTGGTTTAGCTGTTTCTTTCTTCCTGTTATTACATTACAGATTCATTATAAATTATGCGTTATGCATAATGTAATTAAAAATGTTATAGATATACATTACAAATTACAAACATACATTAATATAGCATACTGTCAGTAGGGATGAAAAACCAAGATAACTCTTCAAGTTCAAGTTATATCGCTAGAGAAAATAATTTTAACATGAAAACTCTATGATCCTACTACTGCGGAAAACGTTAACTGCGTAGATTTGTTTATTCAAAGTTAGTCAATTCACGCATGTATTCAATCACGACGATTTGCGGCATACCTAATAATGGGACGCGCAAAACATTTTTAAAAAAGTATCACATTGCTGAACGAATAATATTGCCTGTTGCTGCCATCGTCCTAAAATGCAAAATCTGGAAATGTTTCTTATTCAAAAGCCAATTCACAAACTCAACCAAAGCATTCGTGGTTCAACAGACACAACTTTTAAAACAAATGAAATACATTTTTTTTTGTAGAAACATCAAGTTTTAGTTTAAGTTTTAAACAGCTAAAGTATAAAACGAAGGTAATTATTTGGCGTATACCTATTTACACATAATGAATGCAGACTCAATCTCTTTCTAAAAAAGTACCTTTACTGCGATTTTAAGATAGAACATACTTTTAAACAGAAAAAAATGAATTATCGTAGGATTAACCTTTTATGTTCTTTTTATTATAGTACATCGCTGAAAAGTATTGATTTCAGATTGAAAGCTCCAACATGGGTTTTTAAATATATTCGGTGACAAAAATGTATATGTTAATGTACATAATGTAAACTACACTAATAGAATATTATTACAAACAGTTATAAGTTATATAATTGTAGCATGATGATTGGATGACTCAAAAACAAAAAAAAACTTTTTATTAAGGTTCTACATCACTCTGTATGACTTTAAGTGATAATCGCAATTTCAGCTTTAAAACTTTGAGATGAACTTTTTTTATTCGAGAGCGTTTAAAACCTTATAACGATTTAATGTAAAATGTAACTAACCTTCAATTATTGTGTGTGACGCCATTATTATTATAATAATAATCTGTAGTAAATGGTAATATAATAGGTAATCTAATAATTTACGAGTGTCTTTGTATGATCTTTGATCATTCTTGTCAATTTATATATAATTTACGAGTTTTGTATGAATGCATTCTGTAAGAATCAATGTTTACCGTGGCTTTATGCAACTATTAAAAAGAAAGTTTGTTTGCTTTACTTGCATGTGTATTTGATGTTTACATACTTGTTATTATTAGGTATTAATTTATGTGATTAAAAGTAATTGTTGTATTCTTTAATTGAATTTAAAAGAATTTAAAAGAACCATCCCTCTTTCCTGGACTTTTGAAAGTATTACCTTTTTACCTTGCGGTACCTTGTTTTCTTTTTCGTATTTTCTAATAGCATATTATCTGCATGAATTGATTTAGTGGAATGGAAAATGGAATATACTCGCATTTTCATCCATAAAAACATTTGTAGGCGAAGCGTGTGAGACCTGTGACTGCTCCAGAAAACCCTTTTCCTTTCTCTGTTTTTGCTGTTTGGTCGACTACTCGGCTATTATAAATGGTTGAATGCCATGAACATGCATGTGGGTGGATTGTTGACCGTCGATTTATTTCATAACTGTAGTATTTTTTGTAGTTTTGCAAATTTTTCTCGGACAAAGTTAAGGTAAAATTTCACGTAATTTTTCATATCAGCAGTAATTAGAAACTATCTAATCAAATGCAAATTATTTAGACTTTATTAATAAGTTGTGTCAGTGAAAAGAAAAATGATTGCTGCAAATATTACTCAGGATTAATGCTTGCAACAACAATTTTTTGAAGAAAAATAATGAATATTACAGAGTATTAGAGTATCAAAAATTTAATTTAATGGCTGTTAAGACACGAAAGCAGGAAAGTACCTATAATCTTTTAACTTTTATGGTATCGCAGTCAACAAATCTACTAAAACTGTGTGGTGTAAAAAGTCTGCGCTAAAAGTGTGACGCCATTTCAGATGATGACTAGAATCTTTGGCACGATAAAATTATACCTCGATTTTAAATTTTATAATAAAAATTACCACGATAGCCAGTAGGAAAAATCGGAGCAACTTTTTCATCAAGAGCAGCGTTATTAAATATTAAATACCTTCCAGATTTTTTTAAATGCGATTTTTTACCGCAACCATGAAGGCCGAAGTGGTGCGGATCGAACTCTCGTTTGCATTGCACGATTTTTTGGTAAAAAGTAGTAAAAACTCATTTGATACGGACAAAAGTTTCTCTCGAGGTGCTATCGCTAGCTATCATCGTGCCAAATGAATTAAAAATACTTGAAGGTCAACTGTCGGGAGTTATTGTATACTGTCAAATGCTTCTATTGCTCCCTATCAACTTCCTGGGTAGGATGAGATTTTTGATATTTATGAATGAATTTGAATTTGAATGACGATCGATGGGACCTACTTATATTTATTGCATAGTAAACTATGGACTCTTAACTACAAAATAGACTCGAAACTAGATACATTTTGTATAAAACTCTTCGTACCTTTCGTAGACTAGCACATGTGTAGATCTAGCTTGGAAGAGTTTGAAATTTATATTTAAATATCTAAGTAGTTGTTGGTGAAAGTAGCTCGTAGTATTAATTTTACCAAATAACTAGTGTTGTGTGAAAGCACTCAATTTTTGGCATCACCGAAATTTTTTTAAAAAAGGTCTAGAATCATATATTGTTTTAAACGAATTCTGAACAACTACTGTCTGTTTCTTATTGTCTTTGTGGTTTTTGCTTTCACCTGCAAATGTCATACACTGAGAAGGTATAATATTAAAAAAAGAAATTTTCATAGCAGTAGCACATGCACGATGGTGAAGGAAATCCAGGTTTAATTGAATTGCGCGTTTTCGAATAGAAGCTGTTTATTTAAAAAGTTATTGTTTAATTATAAATTAAGCATACTATGTATATATTTATAGGAAAAGTACGATTATTAAAACATTCGCACAATACTTAAGCTCTGTCCAATTTCATGCTCATTTTAGCGATTGATATTTAACCAATAATATACAAATTTGGGTAAAAGTTCAAAAATATGTCAAATGAATTGTTTAAAACTTAGTATTTGAAATTTGATCAGTGCACATTTCTTTAACATGGACAGTTGTCGTCAATCGAAAATATATATAGCAAGAAACTAAAATCAAGTAAATAAATAATGCATAAATTCTCATTTTAATAGTCTTAATTTAAAATTTTATCTTTTTACGGTACTGTTGAATCAATACAAACTAACAATGAACAAGTAAAAACAGAGTATCAAAGTTGTAGCCTTGCAAAATACATAAACATAAAACCTGTTAAACAAAATTTATTTTTCCGAATTAGAAAGTTATATGCAAACGATGGAGTAGTAGAGTAAAAGTGATTACTAAAAATTAGCCAGAGATGACACCATCAAGGTAACGGACATGAGTGAAAGTTGGCAGAATGAATGTCATGATGAAACATTGTAGTAGCACTTAATTTTGTCATTAGAACAAAGTAAGTAATAATTTTAATTGAATTTATGAAATGAAATATCTGTAATTTAAACAATACTGTAATAATGAGGATAGATCGAATAAAAATTTCTGCTGCTACTGTCGAATCCAAAATATCAACTTTATCACATGCATGTACACTTTTTCCACAAGCTACTTTTTGCAAATTGCGTCTAAGAGCTTCTTTACTGTTCTACGCATGCAGATTTATTCCTACCAATTTTGATCGATTTAAGGGGCTTTCATTTTTCATAGAGGTAAGATTCCAAAAACGAGATGAATCATTATTACGCATCGCTGCAAAGAATAATTCGAGTCAAACGAGGAACCCAACGTTTCAATTTTTAAACGTAACATTTTATTATTTCTTTAGCGTTGCTTAAAATATATGGATCATTAATAATTAATAACACTAAATTTAATTATTAATAGACTTGATAAACATTATGGATTTCTAATACATTGCAATAATATATACAATATCCATTGTGTTCCTTCGATTCAATCTCCGGTACTTTGTTCATTTATTTAATTACCTGTCGTTTTTTCAGTCTAGCAAGTAGTAGTGCGTTTTTGTGAACTACTGTTTAACAAAACAAATTTTTCATGTTTCCACCATTTTGCTTTCCCAATGGGAACTTCCACGATTGTTTATTGTAGCACGTCATCAAACTGTCATGTATTGATAAAGTCTAAATCATAACTAGATCAAGTAATTTATTGACTTTAAAATTAAAATAAAAAAAAAACAAATTTTTCATGTTTCCACCATTTTGCTTTCCCAATGGGAACTTCCACGATTGCTTATTGTAGCACGTCATTAAACTGTCATGTGTTGATAAAGTCTAAATCATAACTAGATCAAGTAATTTATTGACTTTAAAATTAAATAAAAAATTACATTATATATATATCGTTTTAAATCTTAACTTTCATACGTGATCTACTGTCTTATTTTACTACGTAAACGTGGAAGTACTAGATACGTTATTACTGAGCCAAATAACTTTGATAATAACTATGCTAGTACAATTAAAAATACTTGACGTGACGTATCTAGTTACAGCCAAACAGCAACTGAGAAATAATACAGCTATTTTACATTTACAAGGACCTGTTTAAGAAATAATATGGTTAACCAGCAAAAAAATATTGAAACTGGAAGGACACCAACTATTATAATCGCTTCGTGACATGATGATGACAGTTTTAGTAAAACAAAAGGATTTTGGATTAACATAAAAGACAAACGTAGTAAAATATATGGGATATATATGTGAAGTCACAGTGAAGCCATTATAATTAGTAAGCACCCCTTCAGGACGCCATTAATTTACTGACGCTACATCCAGCTACAAGTAAAAAGAGATCTACTGGTGCTAAGACGGATAAAATATATTATTTATTTTGCTGGATAACAGTTCCAAACATATATCCATAGTCCAGTAAAAAGAATTTTTCCAAAAACCGTTAATGACAATCCGTGTAAAGTTCAATCCTTGTCGTGTCCATTATTGTTTCAATTAACTACCAGTGGTGTATGGAGTAGTTATATATTGAGTTGGTCCTATTGTAGCTTGTGGGAGTTACGTATTGCTAATTGAGTTAGACCCATCGTTGAAACTCCAATACCAAAAACAGCAAACACTGTGGCAGTATTGAAAGCAACTTTCTCCCAGTGCTTGTCAGCTCGGACGGCACTCTACAAAAAATATACAATAAAAATCATCTTTCAAAATGTTGAGCAAAAGTTAAAAATTTAAAATCAAAATAAATGATAAAATCAAAAATTTCAATAATGCTTGAAGCAAGTAAATGTGTTTATTTTGTCGTTGTCGTTTGTAAAAATACTTGATTTTAACGTTCTACTTTACTTACGGAGCTCAAACCGACACGGATCGGGCTGTTAAGTAGGCGAATCAAAAACATACTATTGAACAGATCCTAATGGCTAAAACTTCTCCAAGAAAAT
>JAANSP010003497.1:0-11225 GCA_036850745.1 Homidia socia
CAAAATTATCTGTAGTGCAAGGTAAACAGCGCAATGTGCAGCGGTAACAATGACGTACTGACTGACGCAGTGCAGTACCAACGTGAAGTGCAGTGCACTAAAGGGATTAACGCTACTGACTTGATTGTTCGCTCAAGTATCAATGGTGCAGCGATAATACGCATGCAGACAGGCACAATTGCAGCAGCGATGATGACTTTGTTCATTTTTATTTTTAAAGCATGTGGCTTTTTACAGTGTGGTATGTACAATAATAATGCACATTTTATCATTTTGTAGCTTAAATTGAATAGCTTTGTAAGGTAGTATTTTTATGATATTTGTAATAAATATCACACAAGAATCCAACTGCACGTACCATTTTTCTGTCTGTCTTACAGTATGTTTTAGTTTGAAATGAAGGATGATTATTAAACTATAGCTTTTATCAGTAGTTGTATTTCTGCTGAATTCTTAATGATGCATTGCTTTACTACTCGAGCAAGCAGCCCACAGACCGGTATATAGGCAGAACAGATCATACCAGATTAGAGATTTACTCACTCAATCTCTAGACTGAACTTGGTCATCTATCTCCAAGCTATAAATTGCATACCTTTACACTATTATCGACTAGCACCTATTTTGGAGCGATTTTTTGATGAGTCTGTTATTCAAATCTGCATTAATCATTAATTCATTTCCATATTATTATTACATCTTGCCGATATACAAGAAATTCCTTTGACTGTCTGACGATGGACAAGAAAAAGGCGAGACCAACAAGAAGCTTATTGCTAAATAAACGATCATACCGCCGTCGCTGCCGCGTCGTGAAGACAAGTGCATTTACATAAGCAGGCGTCTGCACTTGAACAAATTCCTGATGACGACGATGATGTTGATGATGAGATGAATCTATTTATATTTATTATTAAAAAAGATGTTCACAATAGCTGCCGCGTCGTGAAGACAAGTGCATTTACATAAGCAGGCGTCTGCACTTGAACAAATTCCTGATGACGACGATGATGTTGATGATGAGATGAATCTATTTATATTTATTATTAAAAAGATGTTCACAATTTTTAATGGAATTTTGTGATGAATTTCGTGGACATGCTGCTTCCTAGTTATCATATAGAAACGGTGAGGACGTTATGGCAAGACGAAATGATTTTACACAGCAAACGAAAAAAACATGGATATTATGGGCTTGTTGTGGTCATGAATTGTTTCATATACCTCTGGTTGCTCATTTGATATGCATTCTCTCCGTATGAGAGGAATAGTTTTGAAGCATCATCATCAACATCACAATTATCGCTTTTTATGTAGTTTTTTTCTGCTAAGAAAATAGTGCCACAAAGAAGAAAATATGCTTTTGTGGATGCCGTAGGTGCACACTTTAAAAACGTTTTTAAAAGAGAGGGAGTTTAGGCATAAAAGTTGGATACTTGAGTTTTATGAGCATCATGCAATTATGCATGTATATCTGTGTATGGGGGCGTGTGCAAGTACAGAATTTTAAACTCGCTCATTCGTTTCCATTTAAAAACTTATTTAACAGCTGAGTTGAGAGTCCCAAAAAGAAGAAAAAGATGTAATAACAGCCTGCCTGTTAGTCACCACAGCATATCTGCTGATTTTTTTTTGTTTTCTTTTAGTGAGGAGAAGTATTGTTAGCACAGCACTGCTTCTTCAAATAGGTGGGGGTCCACCACATTCAAAAATGAAAAGGGCGTGTGCAGGTACAGAATTTTAAACTCGCTCATTCGTTTCCATTTAAAAACTTATTTACCAGCTGAGTTGAGAGTCCCAAAAAGAAGAAAAAGATGTAATAACAGCCTGCCTGTTAGTCACCACAGCATATCTGCTGATTTTTTTTGTTTTCTTTCAGTGAGGAGAAGTATTGTTAGCACAGCATTGCTTCTTCAAATAGGTGGGGGTCCACCACATTCAAAAATGAAAAAGTTAATCATTTTCATACATGAAAAGTATAATAAAAATAACAAACGAGCCAGGTAAGGTAAAACTACTACTACATAAGTAGATATGTACATAAAAAGTTTAAAAAAATGATATTCAAAAAATGAAGAGTGAAAAGAGCCTTTTCTCGTGTGTTGTGCATATATATGTGGCTTCTTTTAAGCGGTTATGGAGCTAAGGTGTGACTGAAATGTCAAGCTGAAGATTAAAATGCATAAAGTACTAAAAGCACATTCATTCATATACACACACAAATTCTTTTGCTTCTCAAGTGAATCTGACGCTGTTACTGAGAATGATGTTGAGCAATTTCAGAAGATGCCGTCAAGTATGTAAGTCAAGATCTTGAACTGTTTGTACAAGGTGTTAGCCTAAAGGTTCAATCACAATAACATTTTTTTCTCCTGCTTCAGGAAGAGAAAAATGCACAATGTCAGTCATCATCATATCAGCCAGAGCTTAGACGCAAACAAGAGATTTAATTAATTTGTAGTTCTGACTGTCTGTCGCTCAATGGAAATTGATAAGGATAAAGTTTTTGTGTAAAGAGTATTCATTACGAAGACATTATTTGATGAGGAAGGAGGGACAAGCCGTTTCCTTTTTGCAAATTGAAAATGTTACCTGTTTTTTTCTCTCTCTCTGCCACCTTGGTTTGGCATAGCAAATGTGCAAACTCTTCAGGGGTCGATTCAAGGTGGAATAAAAATCTCACGAAACGACAAAAATGACAAAAAACTTGTATTTACACACCACCCTCAGGTATTCACGCACTGTTTTTTCAACGTGACAATAAAAACAATGCGTATAGACTTCAGGTTAAAAAATGGTAATTAAAATAAAATGCTCTTTAAAACAAAAACCCATTCCATTACCATTACCCATGATGATGATGACGCTTTAAAAGTTAAAAGTCCCGTAGCGGACAAAAATCTTGTTGATGATAAGGTTTTACAGGAGCAGGAGGAGTGATATCAACAAATAAGAACAAGAACAAGTACAATGAGGATACACGGGGTTCCTCTTTCTTTTTCACCTCACCTCCTCCTCCCATTATTTGGTGCACAGAAGCAGAAGCTGTAGCAATAAATTATCATGTATGTTCTGGCGGTATAAAGTGGTGATGGTGGTTATGTGAATGAAGAAAAAACCGGTGATGAATGCTTTTGTCTTCTTGTGGTTTTTATTTCGTACTAATGATACTAACAGTTAAACATGACTATGTGAAACAATTCGTGTAGGAAGGAATTTATTGTACTTAAAGATAAAATAGGTTAAAGTTACACCAGGATTTTTTTCCTTCTCTGGGTTATGGGTTCCATCACCGAGCCAATTTTTTATGCCAAAATCTGAAGGGCGAATCTGTGCCTTGCACACTCCGACAAAACAGAAGAAATGATATCATTTTGATGAAAATGTTCATCATCATCGTTTCACTCAACTTTATCATTTTGTATTATCTCTCTTTATAGATGAATGGTTTGTTTTCTTTTCATTCCGGTGCGTTTTATAAGCTTGATAGCATAGACATGTTACATGCGGATGAAATAAAGATATGCTTTTAGCTGGTTTTGTTGCGGGTTTTCGGGATATATGTAGGGAGATCAGATCCTGTAATAAAAAATAAATGGAGATGTAATAATGTGTGCCCGTGTGTGCCTAGACCTATCATCATTTACTATAGCCATATATTATAATAGCAAGTATTGACCAATACCTAGGCGGAAAAGGGTAGGTGCTAAAATTTTCACATTTTTTTCTCTGAGATTTTTTCGTGCAAATAATACACACTTTTTGCCCTTTTAGTGTTGGTGTTAAGAATTTGAGATAGGAAATTGCCAATAACGTTGATCTTTGCTCCCATTACGTTTCCGCTATTTAAAAAGATCTTCCTCTCGTGAGTGTGAGCAATTGCATTATATAAAATACACAAATTGTAAAGAACAAGGTTTTACAACAGTTAAGTCAAACATTACCACCACAAGTTATTGTAGTAGATTTGTTGATGTATAGTGCGTAATAGCTTGCGTCTCATATTCTCTATGATTCAAAAACTAAAAAAATACACTGATAATTTTAACACATTTTTTTACGCAATAAAATATTTTTTATTCTGTTTACTTTATAAATTTTGATAATAATGATTATGATAACGAACGATGATAACACTATTGATATAGTCTTCCTCAATTTATTTAGCGTATTGTTGAAACTTATAAAGAAAAGCGCATGTGGCATGTACTTGTTAACTTGGAGAGAGGGTTTTTGCGTGAAAATGTTACTTGACATGCAAACAATTGCCACACTTAAAAAAAGTTTTGAAAAAGTAAATATGAATGTCATTTAGGCAATTCATGACTATAAGAACGGCGTTTTTAAAGAGAAGTATGCATGCATTCTTACGTCATGTCCCTTATTTTCAGCTTTGTCAAAAACTACAATAATAATAATGTTCAATGCGTTTTGGTTCATTTCAAACTGTGACTGTGCCAATGATCCCAGCACGACTTTTTGTTACTTTTTTATTATTGTGGTTGATTTAACAATGGTAAAGACCAAAGCCAAAGAAGTTAATGTCTTTTGCCGGAATAAAATAAATAATAATATTTTTTATTGTGCTTTTGTGAAATCATCTAGAGTAAACCATACAAAATTATTTTTCAGTGATTTTTACACAAACCAAATGGTTATGCCCAAAAGCAAACATGGCTAGTTAGGTGATTGTATTTCCTGATGGTTGATGACGAGGATGATGCAAGAAGAGTGGGTTACAACAATACAATAGAATGCTGGTTGTGGAACTAAACTTTATCTCGTGACAGAAAAAAATTTCTTACCATTACCAATTTTAGAGAAAGTTTTAATTAAATAAAAGAAATAGTGCTATCGTGAAATACTGCTCTCTTTTATATCAAAAGTAACAAGAGTGATGATGATAATAGGAAGTCCACTTGCAACTTTGGTGGTGGTAAAAGGGGTAAATCCGATTAAGATTTAATGCGATTAGTTTTTTAATGATATAAGAACAAATAAGCGCATTTATATTACACACCACACAATACACACACAGGTAGAAAAAATTTAACGAATCAACTTACAAATAGGTGCATGTCAGGTACATATAAATTCTTCCTGATCTGTAAGAATAAATACATGCATCATGCATTTTATGGTATCATATCCTAATATGCAATTTGTTAGCTTTATACTACTACATCGCTGCATGAAATGACGGGATGAAAACAATAAATCATACGTAAATGCATTTTAATTAAGTGACAAGTTTTTTCTTTATTTTTTCATTCACTTGTCCAATTTCTCAAAAAATCTTATATGACATGAAATTATTTACATTGAAAAACTGTTAGCGAGCGCTGTCGAAAATAAAAATGCATTCGCTTTTCAATTTTGTGTAGAAGGAGAAGAGAAACGCTTGACTGCACAACACAGATGTTCAACGCTAGTTTACACGCTGATTATATACGCGAGATTTTTTATTTTTCACTTCCCAGATTATTAAGGTAAATATATCCACAGGAATTTCTAAATTAACAAAAATTTCTGTTTGGTTGAGAAAGAGTTTAAAAAAAGTAAATACCTATTAAAGATAAATGTTGACAATTGCTAAAATTTGCAAAAGTTTTAAATTCAGCGGAAAGGTATAATATTCAGGCGCTCCCATTAGACTGGGCTAAAATTTAAATGTTTTCATCTGTGGTAAGTAATTGTGTAGAAGGAGAAGAGAAACGCTTGACTGCACAACACAGATGTTCAACGCTAGTTTACACGCTGATTATATACGCGAGATTTTTTATTTTTCACTTCCCAGATTAATAAGGTAAATATATCCACAGGCCTTTCTAAATTAACAAAAATTTCTGTTTGGTTGAGAAAGAGTTTTTAAAAGTAAATACCTATTAAAGACAAATTTTGACAATTGTTGAAATTTGCAAAAGTTTGAAATTCAGCGGAAAGGTATAATATTCAGGCGGTCCCATTAGACTGGGCTAAAAATTTAAATGTTTTTATCTGTGGTAAGTATAGGGATCATTGCAAAAAAGTTTGTATAGCTTCATGTTTATAAAATGTATTTTTTGCAATTAAAGCAGTGCTAAAACTATTGTTTTAATATATGTAAATTAAAAATGAACACAGCATGATCCAATGCAAATGTCATTTTGAGACTGCATACTAAATTTGTGTTTAGAGAAGTCGATAAAGTAATACATTATTAAACTGAAGAGGAGGAGGAGGAGGAGAAGAGAAAAAAATCTGACAATTGTCCACTTGACATTTCTCGCCTGTGGCTAACAAGGGTCGTCATTAAATTCAAGAGAAGCGAGGAGAGGTCAATGGTTAATTTAAATGCAATGAATGTTGTACTTTTAAGATCATTCTCGCAATTGATTAAGAGTGGCTTGAGGCCAGAAATTGACGTGAAGGAGGAGGATTGGAAAGTGAAGGAATGGGAGTTGTGATAATGAAAAGGGGTGTAAAATGTCATTTGTGTGCGAAAAATCAACTGTGGACAGTTAACAAATGATTTTATACCTCATTAGTGGAAATATACATTGTTTAACAAGATAGCCTACATATCTAGGTATGGTGTATGCATAGGCGCGTCAAAATTTCCTCTATGAAGTACTCTGGGAATTTTCAACAGAGCCTATTTATCATACCTTTACTTGTTGGATACTTTGCGAGTCAATGTTAGTTAATGTTGATCTATAACATAGTGCTATGCCAATTGACTGATCATTGCCAATTTTTACTGCAAAAAATTTAAAGAAACCGTAATCACGTAAATTATTGTATTTGGATGGTGCATGGCAGTATTAGAGACGAGTCATGCGTCATTGTGTGGTTTAGCGAGTATAACTTTTACCAGATGCATACAGCTTTTTTAAACTCGTCGATAAAAATATCTTGACAATTATACAATCATGCTTGCTGGAAAGCGGAGATATCAAGATATTGAGAAGGAGCTTCCTCGACGCAGTCGAAAAGAACCTAAGCCAGGTGACAATCCCTTGAAGCGTCCTTATCCTCCCCATCGAGAAGATATTCGAATAATAGACGCTTTGCTGCTAGACATTCCCAAAGATATCCCTTCAGAGTTCTGTGATCGCGACAAGCGAACATCGACAAGACCACATGGGGTACTCTTCTTTCATGTACTGGATATCCAAAATGTGAAGTTAAAGAGTAAAGGTAAGTTATATTTTTAAAACCTGGACAAAGATTTGCCAACATACATGTATACCTATTATGTTATTTATAGGTAACGTGTACATACCTAAATATTACATTTCCATTTAATTCAAAGATTTTATTCCTGGTGCCTCATTCTGCATTTATTTGGAATATGAATGCCAAGGAACTATAAAATGCTCATATCCTATTAGTAGCTTCACCACATCTAAAATTCGTATTGACCACTACGCTCATTTCAGTGCAGAGGTTTGAAAAATCCTATTTTCATATTATTGCATTTATTCGAAAGAGGTATGTACCTAGTTATTCGGTTAAAAACAATGAATGATTTCAGGTATCGGAAACTCGCAATGATGAATTGAATGACTTTGTTATTCATGTTTACGCTTTTCAAAATCCGGAGCGGCACTGGCTAATTGGAAGTAAGCTTCTCCACTTGTTTAATTTTGTTCGAGACATTCACGGCATCACAACAGTTGAAATTCAAGACGATTTGAGCTTTTATGCTTGTCGCGTAACATTTGAATTTGCATGGAGTTATGGTTCCTTCGGATATGGTTACAGTAACCAGCTCCTCAACACCAAAAATCCCATTTACGAAAGCGTCTGTCATTCCATGTTTCCGCGCATCGCGCCAAGCCCCGACGACTTGATTGATAACAAATTTCGAGTCCGCTTTCCAAAATGCCTGCGCTCAGTTAATATTCACAATCTTCTTATTCAAGCTCCCTTGGATGAAAAATGTACGGTTAAAACTTATGAACGTAGGGGCAGAAATACCACAATCAAGAATATCTCTAAAAGCAAACGGAAGCGGGACGCTACTGAAGAAGCAAAAAGAATTATTTTTCGTCGCGTTAGATTTTCTCGGGGAAGACCTGTCCATGTGTCAATTGCATCTGGATATTCATCAAAAATTTATGGAGAATGATTTTAATCAAGCGTATGGCGAATTTATTTGTCTACGAAATCGAAGGGAACGACTAGAGTTTTTAACGAGAATGGCAGACGGGCGGCTGCGAGACCGATTTGAATACGATGCAACTGGGCTTTTTTACCCCATAAAAGACGCACAGGATTGTCGAGATGACCTTTCGTTAAAAAAACCGCTGGCATGTCCACCTGGCTACATTGAGCACAAACTTCACCCAAAATCCTGATCCTCCTAAGCAAGCAGTAAAGTTATCTGAGAGTAACGAGAAGTTTATTTCAAAAATTACCTCAGCACCAAGATTTTCTGGATATTTGGCACATGTCTTTGGCTACTCAAACCCAAACGACGAAAATGTTCACAAAACCCCCGTAGAACATCATAATGAAAAGTTTATTTCAAAAATTACCTCAGCACCAAGATTTTCTGGATATTTGGCACATGTCTTTGGCTACTCAAACCCAAACGACGAAAATGTTCACAAAACTCCCGTAGAACATCATGAGTTTAAGGTTGACCCTCATGCGTTTTTAGGAGGTGAACATACCGACGAAGATATGACATTATGGCAGAGATTTTCTTTCCATTTTGTTAGAATTTGGTATGGATTTTTGCTCGGTTTTGTAAAAGTTTGGGGGTTCATTTTCCCTTCACCTCATGACTTTAAACAGTAACCGCAACGAAATTTTGGTACGATGTTGTTCAGCATATTACTTTTTAATAGCATTTGGTTTTTACTGGAGGTTTGACTTTTAATCCGTTAATTTCAGATTCCAGAAATATCTGTGACTTTGCCATCTCCTGCAGACTCGACAACCGAATTTTACGCCCATTGTACTCAAGAAAAGGTTTATCCGACTCCGGACGAGCTGACACAGGTGAAAAGAGATACAATCAAGTTGGTACGAATAGCGAGGAGAAAGTACATGGACGATGAAGAAGAAGATGAAGATGATGATGGTCAGTGGCTAGATGAGGAACCAGAAAATAATGGTTCCGGTGAAATCATGGGGATAAAGGAAACACGGGTGCGTGATGTAAGACCATTGGAACATGTTGAAAAGGCAAAGATAGGAACTCTTGAAGTTAAGCAAAGCGCTCAAAAAATAAAATCACTAGGCATTAAATAAAAAAAGTTAAAACTCTACTGATAAGAACGAATGTTGAAAAGGCAAAGATAGGAACTCTTGAAGTTAAGCAAAGCGCTCAAAAAATAAAATCACTAGGCATTAAATAAAAAAGTTAAAACTCTGCTGATAAGAACGGCAGTTCAGTAGTAGTGAAAAACTGAAGAGGTACAAAATAGCTAAAAATTATATAACATGGGATACCTGCAAATTAGCAATTATTGTTTAGCGAATAATTTAGTAGGTACAAAAATATTATTAAAAATTATCATTGGTGCAAATTAACTACAAGGAGCGTTGATTTGTTGATTATCATCCTGATTATATCTGTATAACAGTAGGCACAAAAATATTGCATGTGATTTTAACATAAATACCTATACATTTGTATTAATGTCGTGGGCACACATATAGTGTGAGTGTGATAATTGATTGTAGAAAGGAATGTCCACGCTTTTATTTATTAAAACTAACTTCAGAATAAAAAAATAGTGTGTGGTGTGCGTACGATGAATATGCTGATGATGTGTAACACAGTGGTTTGCTGTGCGTTTTTAGCACTGCATGTTCTTTGCATAAGTAATTTCATTTCATGCTCACGTTCAAACATGGCAATATTCCATGGCACGGAATAAATCATTACGTCCTAATTACTACTGAAGGAAGATTATGGGTTTAATTGCTCTCAAACTGAATAGCTTAAATAATTATTGCTACAAGTCAATACCTGCATGCACACCTTCTGTTCAATCACTCATTAGGACAACCTCGGTTCTGTGGAGGGACACATAATATATAATTTTATTATTACTGCCAGCATACATATACCTACATAATTTGGCAAAATACGCCGTTGTCTCTTTGTCTTTCTTATTAGCAGCAACTCTCAGTAGCATTTTACTGGCACTGCTATGTAATATTAAATATTAATGTTAATTCTGTTCAAAGTATAAAGCGATGGACAGTGATAGTGATAATCAGCAAAGAAAATAATTATACGTTTGGCTTATACCGATAACAACCTACGGTAAATTACGATGAAAATGGTGCACTTTACTTTTTTTTTATTGACAATGCGTCATAAAAAAGTTTAACCGTTCACCTCCATAATTATATTTACATTTACTTGAAAATGTAATAATAAATGTACATATCAACTTGTTTTTTATTTGTACTTGTCAACAAATATGCTCACAGAGATCAAAGACTCAATAATATTAAGAAGGTTTACTGTGGATTTTTTTTGTAAATAATTTGGTTCAATTTGTGAATGGCAAGCAAGTAGTAGTAGTAGTAAAAATATCTTCCCTTTCACACGACGTGGTTGTGTTTGTTGTAGGTATTTTTATACTGTCCATTTATTACAGTACAAAAGTCAATAAACGTCTTGCCAATTTTTATTCATAGTAAAATAAAATTCAGCAACAAAATTTACAATCCAAAGTTGAAGGATTCAATAAGGAATTAAATGCATAAATACGACAGTCTCAGACATACAGAGGAGGTATTTATGAGCATATCACCGTTCAAAAGGACATTCTCAAACAGTTTTGCATATCCGCAATCTCTTTGACGGCATTTTTTTCACAATGAAAAAAGTAATACAACAGGAGTGAAAAGGGTGTACATATTATTATAATAATGAATTTCAATATTTATTTATGTATGCTCACAGGAACAAACATGTGTGCGTGCGTATACTGTGTCTTTTTAGCGGAATTGTTATCATTATTTTGTGCTTTTCAGTTTCAGTTGTCCTTTTTTCTGCTGTTGTAATGGCTGCTGGTGCTGCTCAACAAATTGTTTTCTGAATAGAGAAACAAGCTTGATATTTGATACTGAATGCGTCGTAGCAAAACCAGAACAAAGACCACCGTACTTGAATAACACTTTGTTATATTGTCTGTAATAATAATGATGATGAGATGTAGTAAAAAAAGTAAAATGGACATACTCTGATTACAATGTGGGCTGATAAAGAGTCT
>JAANSP010003498.1:0-11224 GCA_036850745.1 Homidia socia
ATGCAAGAATATGATAAATAATCTGGTTAAATCCATCATTCCTGCTTCAGGTGTCAAATTACAAACGAATGATAATGATGACATAGGGATATGGTCCTGATTACCAGTGCAGTGTTTTGTTTGTGATGTTAATTTTTTCGTTGTTACAGGTGACCTTATAGAAATTTTGATCATGATAATAAATACTCTGCTGATTTTTAGTCCATCTCTAAAATATCACAGCAAGAAACTCGACAGGTGCATTTTTCATTATAAAGCAGAAATCAGTGGAACATGCTGGGAATCGGCAATTATCTTTTGTCATCATAAAAGAGTGCGCTTCCTGAATATAGCGGCGCTTACAACAAGCGCGTTCACCTATTTGATGGCGCTACAAAACACACTCAAATTTGTCCCTTCACTATTTCTGATTCCATTTTTATTGGAAAAACGAGTTGCTGGATTTAATTGACAATTTGGTAGTTAGGTACGTACCTTAATATACGTTTATTGAAATTGCAGTCTTCATTATTTTTTTATACATTTTTTGCTTGAGTTTTACAATCTCCTCTTCACATTTATTTACACCTGACGCAAAGGCCACATTGAACACAATAAAAATGACAATATAAAACGACCAACTTACATGTCAAGTGGTTTCTTCTTTTCCTTGTGTTGCGTTGCATTATTATTGCACGCAGCAATTTGCCATTAGGTAAATTATGCTTTTGACACGCATAATTTACTATTTCCCTCTCATGGGAAAAGATTATTGTACATTATAATTCCGTATTCGTATCTTAAACTAAATCGCTAAAAATACAAAAAAATGTATGCTCTCTTGCAAAAAATGATATGTCAAACAGGTGCATTAAATTAGGTGCACCGAATCAAATTCGAGATTTGCTTGTTGATTATTATTACGGCAATGATGACGATGTTATCATTACATGGACTATTACTACATTATTTGTGCATGTCACAAAAACATGACGATGACCTGTCACCTATGTAATGTGTAGTTGATGATGTCTCCTCTTTTGATCTTGATGATTAGCTCGTGTCCCTGTGTCCTTTTTCATACAAAATTAAAATTATAATGAACGTATCAAATCTCGAATGAGAAAAAATGAAAAAACGTCACACAACTTCTAATGTTGTCCATTTACAATACTCTTCTTATCCCCATCATTATTATACAAATCACATTTTTTCACGTTGTCGTCGTGATTCAATCTTGTACTTGTACAGGGAGACTTAATGGTAAAACTTTTTTTTATTTCTCGAATCTACTTATCTCGCGATTTTATAAGGTTTTAATCAAAGCGACAACCATCCTATAAAAATATTCATTGTCATCCATCCTTTCTCCAATGACCGATTTAATCAAAGTGATATATCTTTTTTGCTCCTGTACACACGTACAGGTTCACATTATGCTATTATTGCTAGCACCACCACCAGTGAGTGCGGTGTCCTCCTCGCTCTTCTTCATTTGTCACAACAAAAAATAAAAAAGAAAGGCAAAGACACGCACGTCCTAAAATAATATCGCGTAAGATCACAAGATCACATCTCTTACCGCATCATCACAAAATCATCATCACGATCAACAATGCATCCATTCCCTTTGTTACAGCACCAGCAGCGACAATAAAATGATAAAAATCACGAAAATACTTTTTGTGCACACAACAACAGAGGAAACATTCTGTGACTAACGCGATTTTAGGTACTCAAGTGTACAAAATAATATGAACACAAACGCCACAGCGGCCTAAAGATATTTATTTCTTAAATTTTGTGCTCAACTGATATTTCACCTCACCTATTTTTAGCTTTAGTAGTTATATTTACATCTGCTCGATAATAACTGGACTCAATAATTGTTGGCTACTAAAAGAAACCTTCAAACAGTAAAGCCATGCTCCGACAATTTAGGACACGTCGAGAATGTCAAATTTTTAAATTGTTTTTAAACAGGAATTAAATATTTTACATAATATTATTATTACACATGGATATCTTGGGCATTTCTAATATTTTTATCTTTGTTTTGCTTTTTATCCTTTTTTGACTAGCAGGTAAATATTCAATATTGTTTTATTTAGTTTTGAAATCTACAAAGTTTATCTAGAAATGCCCTTGTATATATACCGATGCAAACAATTTTATTTGTTGTATAATTAATTACGAAATGGCAGACTAACTACTAACCCAAATCTTATAACTCTGTTCACACACCTGCGCCACTGGGGTTGTCAAAGCGCAGGCGGCAGAACAAAGCCATGTTGTGGAAGACTGTATAACGGATTATTATACATAATAATAAAAATATTGTAAACGTGTGCTGATGTTGTTTGCCTCATTGTCTCATAGTAAAACGACGATAGATGATGAGAATGATGCGGTTTTCCGTGCCGAAAACTCGGCGACACATTTTTAGAATCGCTTCAGTGACAAATTCTTTACGAATGAATGCAGGTAATTTTTGTTTAGAAGGAGGGGGTATCAAATATTACGTGTTTCTTTTCTTGAATGAAGAGCAATTTCTAGGTATTATCATTATCTATCATTATATAGTATTTGGCAAATGAAAATTGCTATTATGTGGGTAGGCATGGCTTATTTATAAAGGAACGGTTCGGAAGTCTCAAACCGTGAAAAAACTCTTCTGCTTCAACGCCCAAAAGAATATGAAAAACAAATCTGGGGCAGTAGGGATAATTCTGGAAGTCTTAAAACTTTTTTTGTCACCGAGTTTACAAGCAAGATGAATAGAAGAGCAACAATAACAAATAATTAAAAAGGAATTGTAACGGTAATCTTTTAATAAAACTACAGATATACGTACACCATCAAACATAAAAAAGAGCGATGGTAAGTAGGCAAGTACGTCACGTCAATTTCATCTAGATTTTAAAAGGTGTGAACTAGTTTAGCAAAATGGAAGACGATTTGAATGAGCCAATTTATTACTTTTGCACTGTTACATAGATCTAATACATTCATTTACACCAAACAGTCACTAACAATAATTTTTTGTTGCATTTCGTTTTATTATGTAGACAGTTAAAAATGCCTACATAATTTTTTTGCATATCATAATAATAGCACCATATATTTGGCACCAACTTTAGACATCATTAGCAACACTACAATAAACTGATTAGAAGAATTTAATGCACCTAAGTAATCTTGTTGTGTATTTATTTATTTTTAATTTTTTTTGTGTGGTCAAATTCCGAAAGTCATAAAAAATTTCAAACAGGTACAAATTTGCAATACGTGCGTATGCTTGTACATTTACAGTACTAGTTGATGTTGCAATGAAAAGTGTTCCGTCAAACTAGGTATTTAAAAAAATGTATAATCAGATTAGTTGTTGGTTGATGTGGTTGATCTAGATTAGATAATCTAAATTCCATGTAGTTTCTGCAACACTAGCACTCGTTGTTGTTCTAGTGCTAACAAGCCAAAAAATGATTATTAGTATACATGCTGTTATTATATTTATTTGTAATATTATGCTGATTACGCTTTTATCATTCATTAGCATGTTTAACATCACCACCGGAAGTGATCCCTAATTAATCAATTTTAAACTGTTTGGCTTTTGGCTTGTGTAATTGCTGTAGTTGGCTGTTGGTGGTGGCGCTGTTGAGATGAACAGCAACAAGACACAAATGTTATTTATATCCTGACAAATTTGCTACCTGAATTGACATCGGATCTTTGACAAAAAGTCAGATTAGCCAAAGGTGTCTGTCTGCTGATGAAATGAGGTGATAGCAAAAATTGCTGTAGTTGGCTGTTGGTGGTGGCGCTGTTGAGATGAACAGCAACAAGACACAAATGTTATTTATATCCTGACAAATTTGCTACCTGAATTGACATCGGATCTTTGACAAATAGTCAGATTAGCCAAAGGTGTCTGTCTGCTGATGAAATGAGGTGATACATAGCAAAACAAGTGTGGTGTCATCAATAGCGTACCATTTACTGGCATCCTTTTAGCGCACTTGTAGTAAGAGAAGATTGATGTCAGCAAATTTTATGTGGGGCTCATGTTAGGAATTTTAATTTTGCGACAAATTACTCCTTATGCTCGCTATTTAAAGATTAATAATTATTGCAGTAGACAATCAATATAATCTATTGGGATTTTAATGGTGTTAAGAAGAAAAAAGAAGAAGAGAGTCAAAACAGGATACTTAATTTATTTTTAAAAGGAAGAAAAATCGTTATGATTATTATATGATGATGAAAGGATGTTTATATTGCAAATTTTTATTAACCTGTCGTTGCAGTCGTTTGCGGAATAATTATGGACGACATGCTGAACAAGACGACTAGAAGACATGCTGATCTCATTGCTCGAAGGCGAGGAGAGGAGGATGATAATGGTGATGATCTTGTTGATGACAGCAACATCTTTGCTGTAGCTGGTTTATTGATGGTAGTGCATTGCCTTTTTGCAGTACTCCAGTAGTCGAGCGATGAAAACAACTTCATCGTGGTCACTCTATTTTTTTGGTTACTGTTTTTTGGCTTGGCTTCACTTGTAGGAAATCCTTCTGTAAAGAAATAAAAATAGATAAGTAAATTGGAACACATTTTAAACATTCTGTAATCGTATTTTATCAAGTTAATGTGCAAAAACCATTAAAGACGAATTGGAAATGTTTTGGAGATTTTTAAGAAAAAAAATGCATGCAAAGGTCAAGAAACTATTGATGACGAATAGTAAAACATTTTATTTAAATTTTACTTCCTATCGTTTCAAAAACTGTCCACCTGCTGTAAATTTTTTACGAAAAAAATCTAAAAACGTACTGCAAAATTGAACCTGTCTGCAGCAATGTGAAATATACATACATATATGCTATTTTTCCCATAATCATCCCATTTTTCATAAACGTTTTTTTGAATTCGCGATACGGATGTTTGCTACCAGTAGCAGGTGCAAAGATGATTCAAAATTTGTACAAAGCAGTAACATTACATAGTTTTCCTCGGTAGTAACTTTGAAAATCAAACATTTTTAAAATATAAATCCATTTTGTATGTACATAACTGCGCAAACAATGATATTGTCAGAATTATCTTATTCAGCATCTGTCCATCATTTGCGTTTTTTTCTTTGATGAGGTATTGCCACATACTACAATCTCATGTTCTGTGACGAAACTTTAAAAAAAATATTTATTATATTTATTTTTCCCTGAGAACAGTACAATTTTTATGATGTTTTGCTGATGTCGTCATCGAAATTCCATCTTTTTGTTCATTTTTACTTGTTCTATTCATTTTCATTCTTCATCATCATTGTATACGCACACTGTACACTCTGGCCTTAGCACTTTGCAATAATAAAAACGGCGAAACAATATAAACAACTGCCGACGACGCTGTTGTCGTCGTGTCAAAGATGGAAACGAAATGATGACCACTAAATGGAAATGGTCTAACAATGAGATTTTCAATGGGCCAAGTAGATGTACACTCTGGCCTTAGCACTTTGCAATAATAAAAACGGCGAAACAATATAAACAACTGCCGGCGACGCCGTTGTCGTCGTGTCAAAGATGGAAATGAAATGATGACCACTAAATGGAAATGGTCTAACAATGAGATTTTCAATGGGCCAAGTAGCATCATCATCAATTATGAAAATGAAAGCGAAAGTAAGTGAGAAGAAGAAAAAGACGATTACCAACAAAAAAGGGATCCCATTGCGTTAATATCCTATATATTCCTTAAGGGTCCAAAACGAAATGATGACCACTAAATGGAAATGGTCTAACAATGAGATTTTCAATGGGCCAAGTAGCATCATCATCAATTATGAAAATGAAAGCGAAAGTTAAGTGAGAAGAAGAAAACGAAGATTACCAACAAAAAGGGATCCCATTGCGTTAATATCCTATATATTCCTTAAGGGTCCCTAATATTTTCTGTTGGATTGACTTTTTAACTTGGGGCTGGTTGCTACATGAGGATGATATCATGTCAAAACCCTTAGAAAACCCACAATGAAATCATGCAAAGTGTAAAATCCTATTGTCCATTCTATTTCATCCAACCATAATAACCTTTTGACAGGAGAAAAGGCTTTTAAGCGGAGGGAGACGTGTATAACAACTTGGTGTGATGTTTAAACTTGAGTTTCGTAAAAGGAAGAAGAGTGAAATCGAAAGTAGTGACAAAAAGGCCAATAAGGCAAAAAGGTATTAACATCCGCATGTGCATGAGCTTGTTAGACGAAAACATTCTTTTTTTTCTTGAAGCAGATTTATGTGCCAGGAAATATGAAAACCTCTTTTTAACAAAAAAACACACGAAAATACACAGATATACAGAGAAAAGGTCAGGCAAGAAATTGTTAACTTCCAATCAGTCATGATAAAATCACCAAAGTTCATTTCACGTGTGTTGTCTAAAACATATTATATGATTTTTTTTCTAAAGATCAGATTATGTTGAGGTGGGTTGCAAGCTGCAATACAACAAAAACCGTGATAATGATAATGATAATAATAGGCAGTACTTCTTTTTTTAGTCTAGATACCTAGTTGTAAGTGAGCATGTACCTGATAAATCTCTTGCTATTTTCTGCCTTGTCTGTTATCTTTCATACATTTTTTTCATTTCAAGATGAGCTTCGAGGGTTTCTCTTCCTGTCTTGCATGCATTCAAATGTACCTGATAAATCTCTTGCTATTTTCTGCCTTGTCTGTTATCTTTCATACATATATTTTTTTCATTTCAAGATGAGCTTCGAGGGTTTCTCTTCCTGCCTTGCATGCATGCATTCATTTCAAAACATTCATCATCTTGACTGAAGGAAGATCTTCTTGTTCAATTCTGTTTTTGTAAAATAATATGTCATCATCATCATCACCATCGCATGTGCACGTCCCTTCCAACGTTGTTCGTTCTGAGTTCTGATTTCTTTGACTGACTTGACATGTGTGTGATACCATTTTATTCGTTTTTAATTTATGAATGTAATGCATTCATTTCAAAACATTCATCATCTTGACTGAAGGAAGATCTTCTTGTTCAATTCTGTTTTTGTAAAATAATATGTCATCATCATCAACATCGCATGTGCACGTCCCTTCCAACGTTGTTCGTTCTGAGTTCTGATTTCTTTGACTGACTTGACATGTGTGTGATACCATTTTATTCGTTTTTAATTTATGAATGTGCAGTACCACTGAGTACTTGAGCATTTTCATGCATGCGTTTCTTTTGCTCATGCTCATGTCACCGTCATTATATATCGTGAGGCACTACTATTATTATCATCTTCATGATCATCTTCCTCTCAGAGTTTCAATTTCAATTTTTTTAAAGAAAGGGCTACACAAACTCATTGTCAGATAAAGACTTTAAATGTAGAGTAGTAAATAAGTTTGGTATATTACAAACAGCACAGTGACCTACATTTCTGGTTGACTCCTGGGGGCAATGTCTGTGGTGCCGCTTGCTGCTATGATCCTGATTTATTATTGCCTACTCTACAAATGTACTAGTAGTTTTTCCTTCCTTCTTCTTCGTTATCTTTATCTCACCCTTTATCCCTCCTCCTACATCCTATCTGCTCATCATTTTGTTGTAAGGCCAGAAAAAATTTCTTTTTAACAAGTAAATATTGGGTCCTTGCTGTATAATATGCCCTTCATCTTTTTTAATAATAATTATGGGCAAGTGCAAGGAAACCTGATTGTGAGTTTTTTAACAAATTATTATTTTAGCACATCATATACTTTATCCCTCCTCCTACATCCTATCTGCTCATCATTTTGTTGTAAGGCCAGAAAAAAATTTCTTTTTAACAAGTAAATATTGGGTCCTTGCTGTATAATATGCCCTTCATCTTTTTAATAATAATTATGGGCAAGTGCAAGGAAACCTGATTGTGAGTTTTTTTAACAAATTATTATTTTAGCACATCATATACGTCTTACGTGCTTCTAGTTTAATTTGATGATGAAAAGTGGCGATAATCGCATTGATCATCATCAATAACTAATTTATTTGGCACTTGGCACTTTTAATTGGAAGTTAATTTAAAAAATACGGAAGACGCAAAAACACAAGTAGAATACTACTTGAGCGCTAGGCAAGACAAGCCATGTAGAAAGTGATTTCTTTTTACAAACTTTAAAATTTCGCCATCTTTGTTACCAATCGACTAATTAATGCCGACACGGTGAATGAAGGCGAAAGTGTTTCAAGTACTCCATGTCAGTCTGTCATTATTTATTTTTATTTTGAGAAATAATTAAGTTAGGACTAGTGGTGGTAGTAAGATGTGAGCTGNTAGTGGTGGTAGTAAGATGTGAGCTGGGACAGCAAGAATCGAGTCCAATACCACGTATGTAATGACAGGCCATACACTAGTCAAGATAGTACCAACTTTGGAATTTCATAGAACATGGTCATCATCAGCAAGCAAGAGCAATCAAGAAATGATAATTAACTCTAATATTTAGAGTTTCTTCAGGCTCGTCCACTATTCAATACAAAGTAGATAAAAATTCAATGAAAAAGTAGACTAGTTGGTTATTTTTTTGACTTTGCACTTGCTTCCTCAATGCCAGATTGGACGTCTTCTTCATTCCTCCACGTTCACATTTTTGTTTCATTTTTTTCAGTGCTCTCTCTCTCTCTTTCTTCTACACACGCGAAATTAATTAACAATTATATATATTTTTTATGACTAAATAATTATCACGTATGTGTGGACAAGGGCAAATAAATGACATCATTTTTATTTACTCTGCTGACAAATTCATGAAATGTGCATTCCAACTGTGACATGTCAAGTTTTTCATTGAAAATGAATAACATTTTATATAACGAAATCCTGCTGAGCCATTATGAATAATGTCCATACCTATTATAGTACCTATACTCTCATTCTCATACCAAGAAGTGGTTCATCTTCCATGTCACTTTTGGTATTAAATCGCCCACAGTCAATTCTTTAGTTAATTTGTTTGACCTTTCCATTCTTCTTTTCGCTCCCAGACTTTCCATCGACAATCATTGAAAGAGAAGTGAGGAGACCTATGCACATCATTGTAATACAAACTTTTGATTTTTATCGTTGTCAATTCTCTCTTAAATATGACATGTACACATTATTTAGATTAATTGTTTTCAAATGCGCAACACAAGACCACTCATTGAACAGCATTTTAATTCAGTTCACTCACTAAATTGTTTTGTTGTTGTTGTGAGGTGACTTTCTTGTATTGTCTGTTTGGTAGTTGTTGGATGGATATGCATGCAGCGCCTATGGACGGGTCTTTTTACATCTTTGGATTGCATAACAATGCATCAGTGAACAATGTCAGCAGAGTACTACGTACGACGATCAACTATCGAATTGAATTGATTGAGGCGTCCCTTAATTTGTGACGATTTTAGTGAATGTCCGTACGTAATACATTTTGATTTGGTGATAACAATAATAAAGTATATACTGTACAGCATGTTGCCATTATTAGATCAATTGATGCGTGTAAAAGTGTAAAAATATTATGCGTACTACTATATAAACTAAAAATGATGATGATAAAATATTCATACAGAGTACTACGACGATCAACTATCGAATTGAATTGATTGAGGCGTCCCTTAATTTGTGACGATTTTAGTGAATGTCCGTACGTAATACATTTTGATTTGATGATAACAATAATAAAATATATACTGTATAGCATGTTGCCATTATTAGATCAATTGATGCGTGTAAAAGTGTAAAAATATTATGCGTACAACTATATAAACTAAAAACGATGATGATAATATTCATACTTATTTAAATAGTTTAAATACTATTTTGTGACTTTTGCCTTCACGCCTCATTGCACAATAAAATCTCTTCAGCTCTTACAATTCACTTTTTCTTTTCTTCTGCTATAATCAGAACACCATCAATATTCATACCTATTTAAATAGTTTAAATACTATTTTGTGACTTTTGCCTTCACGCCTCATTGCACAATAAAATCTCTTCAGCTCTTACAATTCACTTTTCCTTTTCTTCTGCTATAATCAGAACACCATCACTTCATTGTTATATAATATACCTATCTAGATACAGACCTAGGCATACATATTGTTGTACACCTTCCCAAACTACTGTTACCATTTAACAAGATCAATCGTTTTTTCCCACATGATGCATTGTTCTGATTATAATCCCCCATTCTTCATTTGTCACAAGTTCATCTCTCAAGTTTCATTGCCATTTTCAATTGAAAAGCACAAGTAATTGTTAGTTTTACTACAGAGAGACGAACCATTATTTAACTTGCCATATCAAATATTTCATCCATTGTGCTCTGCTATACAACAACAACAACCACAAAACAACAATGCACCGATAATACGATATGACATTCCATCAACTGCACCACCACCGCCACGGTTAAAAATGATGTCTTCTTTGAATCTGAAGGTCTGTCTGCTAAATCCTTTCATCTGTCACCTTTTTTTTCGTTTTCTTTGGTTGACTGACTTGATGATCCACATTCCTTCCTAAGACCATTGTTACAGTTTGCAATCATTACAATGTGAAGTGTAATGAAACGTTACTAACTGCAACGCACTACCACTTGGGTATGTCGTCGTGACTTGATAATCAAATCAAGTTTTACAGATAGGATGAGTCATGAAGTTTTAAAGGTTCCTTGTGTACCCTATCGCATAATCCAAAAACACAATAATGAAAGGATTTTGTCTGATATGCATGGCTCAGGAGCCAGAAACAGAGGTTCCGTCTTCTTGTAGCTTGGAAGTTTACAGGAGAAAAAAATTGTTAGGTATGCTATGCTCAAGTATTTTTTTAAAGGTTAGGTTCTTCAATTTCATTTCCTTCGCCACTCTTCTATAGTTTCAACCTTGACAGTTTGATTTTGGTTATTGATTGTGACGTTGCCATTATTAAATAAGAATGGACAGGTTTTTATTCGCCAAATTAAGACGTATGTTTGTTGTGACCGTAATAAAAAATATTAGCGTAACCTTTGTACTGTCACTGTCAGCTTTAAAATCTGTTCAGAGTATTAGAAAAAATCTAAATCAGATATAAATGGACATTGTTACACTAATGAAGTATAGTAAATCAGTTACAATTTTTTACACTTCTTAAAAAATAGATGAGGATGATGATAGTGGATTATCAATCAATCGGACAATGTTAATACTACATGCTATTATTATT
>JAANSP010003499.1:0-11223 GCA_036850745.1 Homidia socia
CAAAAATCTTAAAAAGGACGCAAAAGCAACAGCAGCGCACAATAATCGCGAAGTCCGGCGTACAGGCGGTGGAGAAGCAGATATTGTCGAGATTGATGTTTGTTCGGAAAATATTCTCAGCACGATGCCGTCAGCATGTATTTCAGGTATCGATTCTGGAATCGACACATCCGCTTCATGTAAGTCAGCGATTAACATAATTAAAACTCAAAATATCTATCTAGCTTAATTAACTATGTTAACTTTTGAATGGCCTTGATACTGTTTGCAGACCTTGACACATTCAAGCTTTCCACTCCAACACTTGGCATGGTGTCATTCAACGAAGACAATAGTTCTCGTCAATTCTCATCGAATTCTGCAGATAATTTGAATCCTACCGAACGGTCACAGGTTCCAGAGAAATATACTGCTATTAAAAACGCAAACACTCCAATTTCAACTCGTCGTCAATCAAAAGAACCATGTATTAAATTGAATTTTTCAACGACTCAGTCATCTCACCCAGCACCAGCAACTCCTGATATTGAACCAAAGTCAAATTCAGAAAAGTTGCTCAAGAGACAGGTAGACCTCTTTGAGATGCAAATTAACTTAATGGGAGAAATACGAGACTGCTTGCGAAAAAGAAATGAAATTGAAGAAGAAAAGCTAAAAATAAAGCGAATGAAATACACAAATTCTTACGACTCTGAGGGAGACGATAAATCAGTCGACGCTGAGTTAGCAAAATATTGTGAAGGCCAACATAGAGAAATGTACGCTAATAATCTTAACAAGTGTAACGGCCGTAACGTGTCAATGCCTTGATTTGGTTAACTGTGAACTATTAGTCTAGCGTTAATTTGTAAAATTGAAAAGTTATAGTTGTAAAAATTGAGAATACACAAAGCATGTCATATGTAAGTAGAATAGTAGAATGCTTTTTCAGGGTTGGTTTCAGTTAAACGTACTTTTACTTTCTATTTTGTATAATATATTTAGTCTCTTTACATAATTATTGCTAATAAGATAAAAATGTACTTGCATTATTTTAATATTTGAATAAATTCATTTGTTTTAAGTGTAACGGCCGAATAGTGTCAATGCCTTGAACAATTTATTATTTATATGCTGCAATTTTATTACAGCTTAAGACAAATCCAGAGATTATTTAGTATGATATAAATATTTACAATTTGCACACGAACATTCTTTAAATTTTTTGAAAACTTTTTCTGTATTGCAGAAATACTGGTTGTCCTTATTTTTCTTTTTCAGTTTAATAGCATCATCGAAAGTTTCAAAATGTTGTTTTTCATTCCTAGTTGGCTCGTGACGATTTCGTTTAATATATCCTTTCATGAACACACGAATAGTTGCCGCGGCATCTTTTTCTGCAGAGTGAGTGGTCCCTTGAAAATCTTCGTTGAATTCCATGAAGTGCATGTCCCTTAGACTCATTGGATCTGTTTTCCCCTGAGCGTTGTTGCGTCGATAATATGTCTGCAAGTCGAATGTATTGAAGTCACTGATGTTCAGGTCGATCCCATTAAAATCCTTGAATCCATCCACTACAATGATGAGGCTGTTTTTGAACAGTTTTTGCAGCTTTGCTTTGACCTTATACATGCTTTCTCCTTTTTCAAGTCTATCTTCTTTGATTCCGCTTATCTTCACGTGCATGTAGTCTGTATTAAAAGTCCCCCTGGCATGCTTGACATCTGCTTTGTAGATTGTTTGTAGGTTTGAGTTGACGACTGCTAAAATTCCTACACGAGCACCATCGATATTATCAACTCCTAACAAATGAACATGTTCACTGTCGTATCCGAACACTTGAGATTTAGTGAACTCGTACCACCAGGGAACAGGAAGATTATCCTCACGCCGTGACACTTCAAGAGGCCTTGACAGTGAGGACAAGTCTTCCTGTTCCTCTGGTTCTTCATCAAGTTCCACTACAGGACCTTCGCTCTCTTCAAGAAGTCGCTTCCTTTTGTTGAAGCTATCAGATGGATTCGGCCCAATCCAGGAACGTCTACGGTTGGTAGGATTCTTGAGGGCCTTCGACATTATGTTTTTGGCATGGTGTATCTCCTCTTTACCCAAAGTCTGAATAAAGGCTTTGAGGAACCCCAGCTTGTCAAAGGAATCCGCTGTTCCTGCCCAGCGGATGACTGCGCTTTGCGCTTCACTTTGGGGTTGCTCCATTGTGTAACCTGAACAAGTTAAAAAACTGTTTATGACCATCCTAATCATGATGTAAAACTGACTATTTAATTATAAAAAATAACCGTCCTTGGAAGACGAAAAACTCACAATCACTAATTATGCACTTCCTCAGCACGAAGATAAACTACTGCGTCTGCTTGGACGACGTTAAACCAAAATGAGGTCCTGGGCACGACAAAAGGGAAACTGCAACCGTTTAAACCTAAAAAAAAGTTAAAACAAACTGTTTATAATCATCCTAGTCATGATGTAAAACTGACTATTTAATTTAAAAAATAGCCGTCCTGTGAAGACGAAAAACTCACAAATGAATATGATGAACTTCCTCAGCACGAATTAAAACTGCTGCGTCCTCTTCTGTGACGTTAAATAAGACAAGGTCCTTGGCACTACCACGGTAAAGTGCAATTTTACCTAAACAAGTAAAAAAAACTGTTTATATTCAATTCATCCTAGTCATGATGTAAAACTGACTATTTAATTTAAAAAATAACGGTCCTGTGAAGACGAAAAACTCACAAATGAATATGATGATCTTCCTTAGCACGAATTAAAACTGCTGCGTCCTCTTCTGTGACGTAATATTAAGGTCCTCAGCACGACAAAGATAAACTGCTTTTATGTCTGATAATCCTGTCAAGATTTAAAACCGACTTTTCAATTACTTAATGACTGCCTTCCTCATACTGAAAGGTGAAAGATATGTGAGAAAGCACAATTGGAGGCAGTAGCTGGAGCATTACACACCAAACTGTGCTTTGGTGTGTTTTTGGTGCAGTGGTGGTGGGGTAATGTGGACAGTCTTGCATGTGTAAGACTGGCCATAGTGGTTACTTTTCGGTTAACCCTAACCCGAAATTTTTGGTTAGGGTGAAAATTTCATAATTAGGGTAACTTTCTCTGGTTAGGTTAAAGTTACCCTGGCCACTTTTTTACCCTTTTTATTCGTGATGCGGGCCCAGGAGAGGAGAAAGCAAGAAGCTTATGATGATGATGCTATGTTTATGTGGAACGATCTAAGCCTTTTCATTCTAACTGATTCGCTTGCATGCTTCTTTGGACTTTTTAGTAGTTGAGTTTTTTTTAGCAAAGCAGACTACTTGTACTCCAGCTTCCCTTATCCTGCTTCTGCTACCTAGCAACATATTTAATTTTTTCACTCTATATTTATTTATTATTATGATTTTATACTATATTGCGAAGAAAATTCAGATTCTTCTCTTACTTGCCTGCATCACATACTACTCACAAGAAAAAGCAAAATAAAGAACGATAAGAGTATAAGGAGATTTAGCAATATTTGCCCATTCATGGAAAATTGAGGTGGAAAAACATAGTAATGGAGGATTATGGGTTTAGCTTTCAATTTCGTTTTTCTTTTTTATGATGACCAAAAATAGCTAGTAGCTTACTTTTGCCATTGAGCAAAGCCTGCAAAGTTGATTTAGACGAAACATTTTCGATCAGATTTTCAGAAAAGCACATAAAGATATGGGGTTTTGTAAAAAAGATCTTCTGTTTTACAACAGACGGATCGAAACAGAAAGGTATTCCAAGAAAAATATTCAATTTCCTCCTTTCCGGAGCAAGAAATAACTCATTTAAGCCAATTTTCTGAACGAATGATGTATTGTGATACGATAATGTGTGCTTTGGTTGATATAATGGTTTCTCTGAATTTCCCAGATATGAACATCTATTTTACATATATTATTCGACTATACTTACTGTATTCTATTGTCATAGTGATAACATATGACATTGCCATTGAAAGTAGACTAGATATTTTGACCTCAAAGTCTTCAAATCGTGAAGGTGCAACGATGCAACCCAACTGTTTTCATCTTTGAATGAGCACAGGATAAGATGGATTTCCATAAAATAGATAGGCACACCTTCCTAAAATGCATCCATGGAAAAGTATAAAAAACTTGAAAGAAAATACGAAAATGGCTGATTGAGCTATTGCTAGAATAGCAGTGTACGTAGAAGGAAAAGGCGAGGCAGAGAAAACACGAAGAAACCTGGCAAACGCGGGTGTGTTTACTTTATGAGCTGGCATCTTTTTCTTTTAACGAAACCCTTTTGCACAGATCAAATCTATTCTGAAAATAGTGCAAATATTACAGTTTTAGTTAGACACAAGGAAAGTTTTCAGATGAGCTTTTAAAAGCAAAATTTCGTAATACTTGAAATTAGTTTAATTCTCGTAATATTTATTCAGCAGAGTGGGATTCAAGAGTAGTTGCCTGTGTGGGTGTATGTTATTAGCTTGGTAATCTTAAGCAACAGCGTTGATGACACAAGCATAATATTGTATTATTAATATTCTCATTTTGATTTACACTTTGTTGTTGTGTTATTTGAAATGTTTAATAATGATTTTGTTGTTGTTGTGTAAGCTGTAGTATTCACGTTAACTTGAGTACATGCACGAGCATGGTTTTATTGTGGTTTTAAATAGAAAATACTACACATTCCACTTAAGAAGAGTACAGGAGTTGATTTCTGGCCGGGACGTCTTTCTATTGTTGTCTTCTCTTTTTGATTGACGGTCTTGTATCTGCCATTGTCAGGTTTAATAAGTTTTTACTTGTGCTGTTGCCTTTACACAATGTAATATTATCAAAGCTTTGCTTTACATGTACTCACATCCTCCACCCTTTCTGCTTTTGATGATCATCCTCATCTGATTGTGAGTTTGGTTTTCAGCGTTTCAAGTGGAGTGGATGACTGTGTGTGCAATTATATTGGATGTAAACTCACATACACACAACTTGTTCCCTCATTTCAATGTCTGCTTGCATAGATGTATGCTGTGGCATTCAAGAGTAGAGCTTTGTATCCATTTTCCCTCCCAATCACGTTTCTCTTCATTTCAGTTTACTCTTTTTCTACGTACTGAGATCTTGTTAGCTTTTGTGTCTGAATATAATTAGGCAGATACATGACACCGCACATCATCATTTCATATTATGATGATGACCTTACTGTGTTCTCACGAGGAATTGAACAGAGATTTGCTAGGCGTATTATCGGAAGCACGCAATATTTACGGTAATGAGAAAACAGAAGAGATTACGCCAAAACACACTTTTTGTTATAAAAATCTTGTTTCTTTACCTAAAGTTTGATTCTGTGCAATGTTGGTGTGTGGTGCATAAAAGGCAGCAAAATAAACATTTTTCTCGAAAACTGTAATGTGCACTAAACACAAAACTTTGTTATGGCATGGTGTTATTGGTATGAATGCATGCCGAGTTAACTGGGAGGAGGAGAAAGGAAAAGAAAGTTGGCCGTTGCATATAAATCTGAAGGACTCCTCAGGGGCTTCTTTTTCTTCGTTCTTGTTCTGCTTCTCTACTTTTTTAGTATGGCATGCCAACTGAATAAGAAAAGGATGCAAGCAGTTCCAGTTGGGCGATTGACATAAAGCACTGCCAAACTCAGCTCGCTCGCAGTAAACTCAATTCTATTGACTGCTGCTTATATAACAATACTCGCCTGCTTTCTTGTATACTGGTTTTGAATGATTCCTATAGTGCTACAATGCTGATTTAACAGCACATCCATTCCTATACAATGTCACTCTGTGTAAATAGACATACATGCTTCCAAACAAGGAAGGAGCTGAAGCAATGGCCAGGGAGGAGAAAAAGTCCAAAATAGTCTCTTGGAATAGAGTAACCAAAGTCTATTTCTATTTACTCCATTCCAATCTTGAGTTTTTTCCAAATAAATACTTTACTCCTTTGTTGAGGTTATATATGGTGTGCTTGTTTGTTCTAGAGAGCATATTTCCGCAAGAAAAAAGTAATATACTTAATAAGCAAATTGATCTTCAAGATGCTTCATAGGTGGATGGCTGAAATAGAAAGTTGAAACTGCTTGTTAGTCAGTCAGTTACACTTTATGACATACATACAAAATGAAATATTCCAGCTTTATATTGATACTTTTTATTAATTTGTTCGATTCTGAAAAACTGTTTTCTAAAAACATTTATATCATTATTTCAGTTTAGTATTAAAATTATTTGTGCACATCATTACAATTTATCTGTATTTAAAAAAGAAAAAGTAATATACTTAATAAGCAAATTGGTCTTCAAGATGCTTCATAGGTGGATGGCTGAAATAGAAAGTTGAAGCTGCTTGTTAGTCAGTCAGTTACACTTTATGACATACACACAAAAGGAAATATTCCAGCTTTATATTGATACTTTTTATTATGTAATTTGTTCGATTCTAAAAAAAACTGTTTCCTAAAACATTTATATCATTACATATTTTAGTTTAGCATTAAAATTATTTGTACGCATCATTACAATTTATCTGTATTTAAAGGCCTCTTCACATTGTAATGCTTCCTTGATGTGATCAGTAACACTGACTTGTAAAAATGTGTAGGTGAATGCATATTTACATGGTAATCAAATTTAGTTTACTTTTATCAGCCTCAGTCCTCATTTAACTATTCCGTGATATCTAAACTTTTGCCAAGGCAACAGCTAATTTTACGTTGATCTCAGCTGAATTGTGCCTCAAGCTCATTGAAGAGTGGAATTCTTTGCTGAAAAGATACAGGGCACTTTGGATAGTTTCTTGGCAATCTGTGTTGCGTCACATTTAACTTGTGTGCCCTTTGTACCTACTGGATAATCTGACTGAACCATTTTGTAATGAAATTGTAAAATTTTGTTTTGATTTTTGCAGTCGCGAGATAGTAGGGGTTTAAATGGTCTTAAATCCCGTTCCATTACTTTTTATTGATGATGCCCCTTTTGAAGTTTTCCTAGAAATACAATTTAAGTCGCTTATTAACATGGTTATTTTCCCTTCTTTTGATAACAGAGGCTCGTGGAACATTTTTCATTTTGCGACTATATTTACTTGAAAAAAGTTTTTTTTTCGTTTGAACCAAGCACAGATTCATAGGACACATGCCCACAGGACAATATGAACAAACAAGAATATATCCATAGTTTCCGTGTGGGATATTTGCGGATTTTAAAAGATTTATTACTCAGCCTGACCCTAGTAGTCTGAGAAAGAACGGACTATATAGTTGCTCGTTGCTCTAATAGCATTGCTTCTTACTTTCTGCTTTCGTATGGAGGAAAAATGTAGAGAAAAACGCACGAAAAAAACTTTAGCTTTGAACGTTAGTTTTTTTCTTGTCAGTTTATTTTCTTGTATGAGTGTACCAACTACCAACTTTGCTTGTGCTCATAAGTTGCAGAAGCAAAGTCTTCCTGGTTTTGCTGGTTTATTTTTATGATATTGCATTTTTTTCCTTTTACCTATCCACATCAGGGTTTATCAACGTACTCCGATCAGGGTGATCATCAACATTATATATACCTACTCCACCATTCTCGCTACTCTTTACTTTTCATAGCGGGGAAAAGCACAGAAAATGGCGGCCAAGGAGGAAATATAAAGTTATGTATACATATTTTTTGGAAGTTGAACTGGAAGAAAATGATATTTTTTCCTGGCTGCTCTTTTACCATACAACATGGCATAATCTTGAGCAAAATGATACGCCATTGATGTCTGATAAAATCCTTATTCATTGACTCTATTTCTTGGTGCTACTTCTCGTGATGGAGGTAAAGGCAGAAGCAACGACCTCAAAAATACTTTTTCCTCTTCCAACAAAAACTATAATAATGCGTGTGTTATTCCTTATACTTTTCCAAGCTTTCATTCTTTTTTCCCTTCTTTTGGAAAAGAAAATTTTTATTTTTGGTGGCGGTGAAAATGGCAGTAAAATAAAATAACAGGAGTCGGTAGAAAAGCAGAGCGCAAGGGAGCGCACACCAAACGGCTATGAATTTCATATCAGACGGGTGCACCACTGCTGCTGCTGCTGCATCATTTTATTATTTTTTATAAGTTGCTCACTAGCCTCCTACCGCTGCTTTATACAATGGCACATATAGCTTCTCCTTTTATTAGAAAATATGTGTATTCATAGGCTGTCCCTCTCTTCTCTATGATTTCTTTTCGAGTGGCAATAATGTTCTCAGAAGAGATGTGGAACTGAACTGCTACTACGGAATGCACGTTCAAGAACAGCAACTTAATAATCACAATGTAATAATATACGCCTACGCTATATAACGTGCATACCACAGAAAAAGTTGCTTAGCCAGTCATGCGTAAGCATTAAAACACTTTCTTTCTCTCCTTTTCCACTTTCCACACTTTTACACTACACAGGTCTCACCGGAAACGGAGAAAGAATAAAGGAGTGAGGATAACGTATCATATTATGTAATATTCTGCTTCCCTCCGTTTCTCACCATGTTGCCGCCAAGTTGAAGTGTGTAACAATGTTATTACCTCCTCGTCTTCTTCAGAGAGAAACGAACTTGTCTTCTCTGGAAAAGATGAAAAGGTTAGTCTGGGAAAGCAATCTTGTCTTGAAGAGCCTTTTTCCCCAAAAAAAAGTTCACTTGCAACTGAAGTCTATGAAAATTTTTGTTCAACTTACCTTCCTTCTTTCTTCACACCTTTTTTACCTTTTCCATCTTATTTTTTTACTCTACTCCACCTACACCGCTCCACTTTTCAAGGAGCTCCAGGTGTGAGTAATAGACAGAGTAAATGTGTGCGGTTATACGTCAACCGTAAAAGAATTTTCTCGGCTTTTCCGATTTCGTTTTCCTTTCTCAAGGTGTACTTCAGCTACGTATGTATACCTACTTCTACCCGTTTTATTCCATTGATTACCCATTGTAGACCATTTTCTACGTTGGTACCTCTCCAGAACCAGTGGTGTGCATCAAAACGACGGTGAACTCGTCTTCATGTACACTTGATACACTTTTTATGACGGTATCATCACCATCATCATCCTGTAGTGTCTACTTGTGTCGTTAAGCTCGCTTTTATAGTTAGTCAGGGTTGAATTGCAAAGTGCGGCGGCGGTACTTGAAGGGTTTCACGAAACGTCACTGTTTTGCAATCCAAAAATAAATGCGTCCTTCTGTTTTATAGACGTTTATTTGGGTTAATGAGACACTGTTGTTATTGTTGTTGTCTTTGCTCTTGTTTAGTAGGTCGCCAGTTTTGTGATGTAATGTGAAAGGGCCTTTCACGACCGCGTCTTTTCTTCCCCTGGAGGCCTTCATTTTAGTTTTGTTCCGTGTGAGTAGTTAAAAGTACATAAAACCATGCATGCAAACCTTGCTCGATGAAAAAGGAAGTAGACTGCATCTTTATACATGCTACTGCATCCTGCTCAAGAATTTTTGGAAGATAATATGGTGTGAAGAATTGAGTAGTAGGGCTGGTCATAAAGGGTAGTGTATTGCGTGTGCTCTTCAATCGAATGAGTTTGGATCCAGTCCAACAATAATGGAGAGTGAGCTCATTTTTACATGTTTCTGTGCGGACGGTGATAGGATTATTTGTGGAATTAAATGATCCAAGGAGTCCACAGAGATTCTGCTCCAGTTTATACGTATATATCTGGCAAAGAGTAGGAAATAATCACGAATAGCACAATTGTATGAGTTATGACTATAACAAGTTTATTTATAAACTTGGAACATTCTTGAAGAAAGGGTTGCTTCATTTGGTTCGTTAATGTATTATTTGGTGGAGAGGCAGAATTGAATAAAAATATTCCGAGTAAGGGCCATTGAATATGCAAATTTGCATGTAACGAAAATGAATAGTTACTATATCGTATCATCACAGCATGTACAAGTTCGTGGTCGTGATGTTATGCTTTGGAGCAACCATAAAAATGTTTAAAAAAACAAGTGGACGAAGAATCGAGAAATCATTACAATTTATTTTTATGAAGTTATTTGATGGGAGCTCGCGTTGTATGCTTGCGTATATTACCAGATCAGCGATATTATGATTGGATATGCTATTCCAAAAGGGAATTTTGTTTCCTAATCAAATTCAAAATATGAAAATAATAAATTTATATTCTTTACCAAAAATTGTCTGAATATTCATGTTTCACAATTTATTATTGAAAAGTTGCATTCATTTCGGTCAGATAATATATTTATATCCTGATATTGTGTCTGTAAATGAAATTTTAAATGAATAAAACTCAAAAAATCTTCGACGGTTTTCTTTCTGATGGCTTGCTTGTATAATTATACTTTGGAGATTTTTTTTAAGAAATGAAGATGTATAGGAGGCAGAGAAAGTAAAAAAGATTGCTAATAATAATAATAGAACCAAGTGTGCTGTGTGTAGCTAGAGCTGTACAGGAGCGTATTGCGGATGGTGCTGCTGAAACCCGTGGCATGCTTCTACTAACTTTTAATGAACTTTTTTGTTTGCTTTTCTTTTCTGAAAAGCATGGTTCTTAAAATGTTGCGCATAGTTTTATGTGGTAGCAGTGGTGGTACGTTCCATGAATAATTCCAAAAAGTCGTATTCTGCTGCTGGTAGCAGCGGTATTAACAAAGTTTACTTTGGACGAATGAGAATTGCTCCAAAGAAAGACTGGTCGTGTTTAGGCATTTTTGTCATAGAATGATGAAAAGGAGAAAATGCAATTATGCCTTTCTACTACGCACTTTTCCACTTCTTTTTAAATAGGCAGCCATTTAGCAAAATGATCCTAACTCATATTTTCTAATTCATGCACTCTTTCTTGCTGCTGCTATTAGGGAAGAAAAACATGTGCATATATTTTCAACACTTTGCTTTGTGTGTGTTTCCCTAGTGTTTTGTCATTACACTCATTTAACTGCTGCTACTCATTTCTTTTACTGAAAAATACTACAAGAAAGTTTAAAAAATTCTTTCAACGGGTTTCTACTGTTTATTGTTAGCATGCGTACTACCAACTCATTGCGTTCATGCGTGTGTGTCACGCGTCTTTAAAACGTGCTAAATGCTCACAATTCTGAGAAAGCAGCAATAGAGTCCCTGTCGACATTCAATTGAGCAGAGCATTTTGCTTATTGTCTTCATTATATTATTGCCCATCTGTTGCAATATCACAATGACAATGTTCACACATTCT
>JAANSP010003500.1:0-11223 GCA_036850745.1 Homidia socia
AGGAACAGCAGGATACATTTTAGGAGAGGATCCAACATGTCAACAACTTCCAGCACCAAGGGTGTAGCGTACAGGTAGTGAAAAGAAAGAAAGTGTAAAGATTTCTAAAGCAAGAGTTCCTTTTTGAACTTTCACCCAACATGTTTTCTGTTGTAATAATGTTAAGAAATCTTTGTGAAATAAATAAAGAAACTAAAAATGTATACTTAAAGTCCAATAATTTGATGGAGAGTCTGGTGAAGCTATATAGAACAAAATTTGTATTGTGGGATTTGATTAGCATCGGAGCCCTGGGGGATGTGCAATAGTGGTGGTAGGGATCAAAAGGCCACATAGGTAATCATCTTTGCATATCTTCTAAAATAAGGCTTTACATGGTTACGTTTTATTCTTTAAAAAATGCTGGTATATTCAGTCAGGTCAGGATTTAGCTTCTTCATTTTTTGACTTTTTTGTGAAAAAGTAATTTTGGGACAACAAAAGAATGGTGTGGGTGGATTGTGCATGTCGTTTGAGTTCAATTCTACTTCACCACATCATCTAGTGGTCAATCAGCCACAATTATGGCACGCTCCTCTGCAGGAGAAGCTGGCACTTTATTGGAAGCTATGCTTACGACATTCCTTCCAAGTCATGAAGACACGTCAGAAACGGATCTTAAAAAATATTTGGCTGATCAAAACGATCAAAACGATGGTTTTGATGATGAGAAATTTGATGGCTTCCAAACCACAGAATCCGTAGATCTGCCGTTGGAAGTTTTGTTTACGCGAGATGATTCTTTGGCCTGCAAAAATGATGCCACTCAGGATCCTGCTCCTATACAAAATGATGATGAAAGCGTGATTCTTGGAGGGGAGGATATAAAGCGTGTAAAGCACTGCAATTTTCTTCAGACTCGCAACAAAACTTATAGCAAGTTTATGGAGGAAATTATGCTTGTCAAATGCTGCAGCAAGAAAATTCTCCAATGTCTTGAAAACACCAAACTAACTTTGGAACAATTTATTGAGATAAAAGATGATCCCGGCTTTGGCCGTATTCATGTAACTGAAGCATGGGTTTGGATTTTGAAAGAAGCAATTATTACTGCGTCTGTAACTGTTAAAAATGACAAGAAACGCAAAAAGGTACTGAATTCAATGCTAATAAAACTGATGACAGGAGCAGAGCAGAACTTTAAACAACTTCTATTAGAGTCGAAAAATGCGGCAAAGACATTTGAAAAGGTGCAACAAGAGTTTGAGCTACTCATGTCCAAGGCATTCCAGCGCTTTTCTAACAATTTGGAAAGTTCGCTTGCGTACGAAATGCGCACCTCTGGCTACGATTTCTTCTTTCATCGGAAGGATGCTAGCAAGGACTCATTAGCGGAATCTGTTCGAGACGTGGTTACAGAGAAGATCAATGAAAGGGCCGTGAGTGCTGGATGTTCTGATATAAAATCGCAGCATAGTCTTCACGTTCGGTGTAGCATTGATGGCATAACGCTACGTACAGGGAAAAGGGGAAATTCCTGGCTGAAATTCAAAAAGGTAGACCAAGACAGAGACATTCAGCTTTTTCTGAACCTATTCATGAAAGAGATGACTGGTATATGTGCCAAAACTAGAGAAAGTATCGAATTTGCCAACAAACTCTTGGAAGGGCAGACACATTCATCTAACCAGAAAAGCAAATCCACTGATTCCATTATGCAGTCTATTCAGAAATGCCAAGAAATTTTGAGCAGATCTCCATCAAAAGTCAATTTCTTTCCCAAGGAGGAAGTCATTATGCTTTACACGTTGAAAACCACCAAAGCTGCTTTTGAATTGATGAGGCCTTTATTGGTCGAGTTTGCTCTGTCCACTGATCTGCAGTTTGCCATTGTGCGAGAGTTTACCAGGCAGCGAAAAAGTGTGAAAAATGCAGGCAGAAATGCAATGTCAAATAGATTTCCTGCTAATCTAAATTCTCAATTTGAGCTCATAATAAAGCATGTCAACGTCAATATGGACACAATGTAATAATTACACTACCCAAATACTATATAATTACCTAACTAATACCATGTATGCGTTTTTATGTAAGCAAGACTCTTTCGTCTGCATTTTTGGTATTATTATAGATTAAGTCGCTACCCAAATGTAAGAGATGCAAAACAATTGCAGGAAAAACTTTTACAAAAATATTCTCAAGAGAAGGATGTGGATGATGATGATGATAATGATAATGATGGTCAAAGTCTTCCAGAACTTGACATGTTGAGCATTGTAAAAGCCAAAGCCCCGACAGACACGTAAAAACAAATTATCCTTTTAACACGACAATAGTTCTCGAACTTTACTTTTTGTGCGAAAAAATTAGGGTTCCATTTATATTTCCTATTTGCGTAAATTATAGTCTGTACAAGTGTCCGCCTCGGTTGTTCCCTGCACAATCAACGCACGAAATGGTAGAAATGTTTAGGGATTTGATTGCTAAACAGCGTTACGTGACCAATCCCAATCCTGCTCACTATCTGTAAGTAGGTATAAAAATTAAAATATAGATGGCTTCTGATTAATGCTCATCGCTTCGATGATCGTTGCAACGATTGTTAAATAAAATGCTTTACCACTTTACAGATTTACTGGCGTTGAGCGGGAGTACTTTGCACTCACAAAACAACTTACCGCTGACAGAGTAATAACTCGGGATATTCTAAACTTGTGTAGTGACCCAATTCAAAAGTTTCATCAAGCTGCATGTGACCTGTCATCATTCAAAGACAAAATGTTAACCCAAATTGTTTATGCTACCCAAAAGTTAATATACGCTCAATCCGGCAGTTTTGACAAAAAAGAACCAAATTGCCCCCATGTCTATGTGGATTCAAGTTTTATGTAAAATTCTATACGTTTGGGACTTTCATTCGCTTCAAAGGCATTTGCAAGTGCACTTTAGAGACAGGAATGAAATAACCAAGGAACGGATTGCAAGGCTGGAAGAATCTTTTAGAAATCTCGCCGAGTTTGTGAAAAAAGTACAAAGAGGACCTCTATCAACTTCAGAATTTCATTGAAACCCATCATGGATTTATCACGTGGGTTCGAAAAAGTTTCAGTTTTAATCCACCGGAAGAAGTTGTAAGATTTAATGCAACAGAGAAAATGTAAAACAAACCTTTTCACTTTACCCCATTCACAAGATTTTTTTTCCAATGGCACACATCCTGTTAGATATCAAAATGGTATGTGGAATCTCAAGAAGATGAACAAGACTTGACTGAAAAAAACGATGCTTTGACAAACGAGATCACGAACAATGACCCCAGACTACAGCTTCTTTTTCATGACTTTGACATGAGCGTAGTCCGCACGTCTCCTAATGAAGATTATCCAGTACCGCTTGTCACTTTAAACAAGTGTTCTGACAGGGTACAGGTTGGACTAGTGACCACTCTTTTCACCTACATTGATGAAATAACAAGCACTTTGACATGAGCGTAGTCCGCATGTCTCCTAATGAAGATTATCCAGTACCGCTTGTCACTTTAAACAAGTGTTCTGACAGGGTACAGATTGGACTAGTGACCACTCTTTTCACATATATTGACGAAATAACAAGCGGTGCTATTGTCAACCTCAACTGCGCTCAGGCCATACACGAAAAATATATTAGTTTAAAACCCCTGAAAAATGCTATCCAGGCAGACAAGTGGCTAGCTTGTCTGAAGCACATTCATCAATTGGAAGACCTTGTGTTAGCCCTTACATTTGAGCAGACGAGAAAGGACCTTAAAGAAACTGTGGCATACGTTGGATATACTTCACGATACAATCTCGCAATTTAATAAAATGTTTCAAACGGTTCAACTACATTTGGAAGAAAGAGGAATTCTGAAAGATGACGAGGTTGGTCCTTCGTCAACGCAGCGGAAAAAGGCCAAAAAAGATGCCACTTTGGAAGTAGCTCACCACACACATAAAAAATATCTGAATGAAGCCATGCGACTTTTGAAAAGTTCAGTGGGCGCAATGCCAAATGTTTTTGAGATTCAAGCTGAAGGACTTGCACATTCTATAATTTCATGGGTTGAAATAGCCGAGAAGGATGCCACAGTAAATGGCTTCATTGCATAATCACCCTTACCATAATACCAATGAATCCTCCGTTTTTGAAACCGAAGGGGGAGAAACTGATGAAACTTCAGCTTGGTTGGTAGCGAAAAATATATAGCAAGTTTTTTCTTTGCTTTTAGCGCATTCATTTAGCCTCTTTCTGTGTATCAAATACTTGTATAGTCCTATCAATTTCGAGCAAATCATGATGCTTACTACAAGTGGAAAATCATTTTTTCCCGATCCGAGCCAGTTTTCTTCTAATTTGGAATGCTGGAGAACCGTTTGCTTCAAAATGCTGGCCGCCGCTCTGGATAAGTTTCGTGAAATGACAACCACTAAAATTATTGACACAAAGGTAGTTTTAAACACTCCTCAATTGTCGCAAACGTCAGTGCATGAGCCTTCTTCTTCAGTGAAATTATCCTCTCCGCATTCTGTTGGCTATACCGAGGTACTCTGCTACCTTCTCTGTTTTATTACGACCCAACTAGACTCCAGAGATAAGTCTCTTGTTTCTAGCTCAGATAGAATATTGCTAAAGAGAAAGTTTGCTACGGCTGAAAATATCGTGAAAAAATTTACAAAGGAGCTGGATGTAACTGAAAGCGAGATTGTGAATAGTTTGAGTTTATCAATGGCTAGTGTAGAACACAAGAGGCTTCCTCAACTATTTACCCGTGTTACCTCTTGACAATGATTATCTCAAGAGCCACGATTTGGAGGAAGTTGGGTCAGTAGCATCAATGCCAGCAACAATACCGAAGAAAGAAAGCCGAGAATGTGAGAAGCAGAACGATATCTCAAAGACGAGTTCATCCGTAGAAGGGATGCCGAACGAGGAAGCTTGCATTGAATTGCAGTGGCACTCTTCTGATAGTCAAAACGTAGTTTGCAAACGGTGCCTACAAGATGATCCATCATTTCAATTTTCAAATCTTCAAGTTAGTTGTCAACTGCGCATTATACACCTTCTTATGGATGAACTAATCCTGGAGTTTACAAAAGCAACAGCTATTTTAAAAGATGCAAAGGCTGATTTAATCTGTGCGAAAAAGCTGCTTGAAAAAACGTGGAAAGGTATAGGTAAAGACATGAAGAGAAGAAGGGTGCCAGGGTCAGGAATTGTAGTACTTCTCAAACTATATCGCCACCAAGTAGCCACCGCAGTGGTGAATCTGAAAGCAATCAGAAAAACCACAAGAGAGGTCAAGTATCTTTTATTTAAAAGCACACAAAACACCAGCATGTGGGCAAATGCCAAAAGTAGCGCGTCCCAGCAGAACAAAATCATATGCCCGAAAAATTTGGATCATGTATCGTTGAGAGTCGAGCTGAACGCACCTTTACAATCAGGACAGGTATGGCTGGAGAATGATGTGGAGAAAATGGCTGAGCAGGTGGAGAGAACAACTGGAGTATTATCAACGGAAATTTCACCAAAGGAGAATAAAAACTTTCTCCAAGTTAAGGAAGCGGCACAAGTGACATCGTCAGCTTCTATTATAAATTTAGATACTTCGACTGACAACAAATTATCCACCGATGATGCCGGTGCAGGCGCCAGATTACCTGGTGCTCTGGTGAAAGAAAGCACGAAAGAAGAAGGAAATAATAATGCCAACAACACATTTCTAAATGCAGCTTCCTCTATTCAGCAATCCATCCTGTCTGAAGCAAGTGGAGCGAGCAAGTGGAGTATTATCAACGGAAATTTCACCAAAGGAGAATAAAAACTTTCTCCAAGTTAAGGAAGCGGCACAAGTGACATCGTCAGCTTCCATTATAAATTTGGAAAATTCGACAGACAACAAATTATCCACCGATGATGCCAGTGCAGGCGCCAGATTACCTGGTGCTCTGGTGAAAGCAAGCACGAAAGAAGAAGGAAATAATAATGCCAACAACACATTTCTAAATGCAGCTTCCTCTATCCAACAATCCATCCTGTCTGAGTTGCGTCAAAGTGTTGTAATTTTAAAACTACCAAATTGCTGTGTGCATGCTTCCTCGGAAGAAGAGGAAACGATTCAAGAAATAACAAACTTGACGGGTGTACTTATTGCGCTGGTTGCTGTCACAATTAATATTCGCTCTTTCAAGGAAGTGATGCCACAAGACAGAAACCGTATATACAAACGGATTAGTTTAGCACAGCAGAAAATTAGCCGGATACGGGATAATGATGGAGTTTTGAACTCAATTAGTGCTGAACTGATAAAAATCAAAAAGAGTGTGCAGACATTGGATGCAAACTTTCGAAGCAAGTTTAGCTACGACGGGGAATACCCACCCGTGAAGGAAATTCTCACGACACCTTTAAAACCCACTTATGGCATCACTCCAATGGAATTTGTTGAAGAACTGGCTGCATCTGTTAATGGTATGTGCGCAGTTTTTTAGGTGTTATTATTTACGGTATATTGCAAAAAAATTCAATATTTTGTAAAAATATATTTCTACAATTAATTTATCGGTGAGTTTATTAAACTTTCATATATTTAAGTATATAATAATATTTTACTTGCTCAGGGCATGTTTGGACTGTTGCATCTGGGAAAAACCCACTTATGGCATCACTCCAATGGAATTTGTTGAAGAACTGGCTGCATCTGTTAATGGTATGTGCGCAGTTTTTTTAGGTGTTATTATTTACGGTATAGTGCAAAAAAAAATTCAATATTTTGTAAAAAAAATATATTTCTACAATTAATTCTTGGGTGAGTTTATTAAACTTTCATATATTTAAGTATAATAATATTTTACTTGCTCAGGACATGTTTGGACTGTTGCCTCTGGGATACCCGATGTAGGCACGGTTCTCAAGAACAATAAAACGTTAGAATCCCACGCTATAGTAAATTGTACTTGCTCAGGACATGTTTGGACTGTTGCCTCTGGGATACCCGATGTAGGCACGGTTCTCAAGAACAACAAAACATTAGAATCCCACGCTATAGTAAATATTCCATTGACTTCAAAATTAGAATTGTTGCTATCAATTGTAATTCACTTGGAAAAAATAATAAGCCACGTGCAGACGAATTTGGAACGCAGCAAAAAAGACTTGACTTGTGCAAAACTTTTACTGAAAGCAAAAGGGAAAGCCATTCCAGAGAAAAGCAACGCGAGGCGATTGTTTGGAATGCTGTGGAAAATGGAAGATGCTATTATGAGTAAACGGGACATTGATGATCATTTAAACAGCTTTGCCAGTATTTTTACTGCTTGTACAAAAGCGGAAGAGAATCTCCATCAAATTACAGACATGCTTCAAAGGGCAAACGATATTTTACAACAGATTACTTTATATATTCATCTGAAATTCAAACTGGAACCAACAGTGGGAATTGGTAGTGAGGCTCTTATGCGAGCAGCGCAAAATTGGCACAGTGTCGATCTATTTACTGGAGCAACTAATGTGTCCCATGGTCTTTTGGGGAAAATTGGAAAAAATTATCAAAAGATGGAGCACTCACAGGCAAAGTACAAAGCTGCATGGGAAAATAAGGCCTTAGAGCTGGAGTTACATTTTGACCAGTTTTGTAAGCGAAATATTACAGCAGTCGATATTCCCATTGTGTTTGCTCCAGTTTCAACAGAATACGATGAAGATTATGATGAGAACTAATATCTGATAATAAAATATAATATGCTGGTTTAATGAAAGATGATTAGTGAGTAGGCATAAAATAATTTACTCTACGTATGAGAATTATATTGCTCATAATTGCTTGTGTCTGACTAACGTAAACTTCCCAGGTTCCCACATAGCATAATATGTTCATTATCTCAATTAAACTTGCTCGCACTTTTTATACAAAGTTTATAGTGATGAATGGAATGTGCATATAAAAAACACTATTGCGTGATTGACGTCATTCCCATTTTCAGTCTCACAGCTTTTCTTTTTGTTTAGAAAATTACTGTAAAATGCAAAAGTTGTAGATTTCGATACTTAATAATAATATAAATGTCCAGATACAAATTACCTTGAAAATTTCGAGTTGCGCAATTATTATATTGTCACTGTGACATGATGGAATAATGATTGAAGCTGTCCGTAATACAATTTCCTTATTGTGATAAAATTTGCAGCCTGTAGCATGAGCTTGACAAAATTTCAGTTTTTACTTATTAAGACCAAGTGACACAACAATTTAATGTATAGAACCGTATGCACGTTGATACTTTTTCATAAGTCACAACGGTTTTAAACAAAGCTGGCTTAAATAACTAGAAACTAATCAATGAGCAGCAAACACAAAATGGTACAATATTTAATTTTAAATATTTCACTGTGAATTTATCCCTTTTGTTTAAAGAAATAAAAATATAATTTGGCTTACATTTTTCATCTTTTCAGCTAGTCGAACACTGAGATTATAGCTGGCTTTCTTTTACATGCAATGCGACATACCTGTATCAAAATTATATTCATGACTGGTTTTTTGTCGCAAAACCAAAACCGATAGCTTACTTGTTGACTGGGTTGGGTTGACTGATCGCATCTCAAAATATTGTTTTTCTTTTCCCATTTTCCCGACTTTAAGACAAGCTCACTGGAAAAATAAACACGGGAAACCCGTAAACAAACTTTAGTTTCTCTTGTAAATATAAAGAACGGGAAAACCATAATGTTGTTTAAGATGAGAACTTGGAAATAGGTAGATTTAGAAAAGATTATTATGAGCTGTACGGTGTGAGAGATGAAATAAATATTATTATAGGTATACCGTTTAAAAACTACACCGTCATGTCATTGTGCTTGTGCACAAGTGCATACACCATAATAAAAGCATGTAAAAAGCCATCATCATCGTGCAAACAATGGGACCTTTGAGCTCGCGATAGTCGCGATTACATAGATGATACTTGATACACAGCTTGTTGCATAAAATATATTTTTGCAAAGCACCTTTCGGAATTTTGATTATGTGCTTGTAGTAGCAGAGAGGAACCGAGCCTTGTCTTTTGCACCAAATGAACATTTTATTAAATGATTATTATTATTTCATACCGTAACCCGTTCTCTGAACTTGCAAAGATTCAGCACATGATTAATGATTAATGTGAGAACTGAAAATGTACGAATTTCATTTACATACATACAGGTACACACACATGCATGAAAGAAAAAAGATAAATTCACTTTTTCTTCTTCGCAAACTTTACATACACGAGCGTCTCCTTCTCGGTCTACTTTTAATTATATGGGATGTAATTGTCATTACCGTACTTTTGATGCAGATTCAGAACCGTTTATTTAAGTGCCCATTATCTGACCAAAACTCGTGTCAGTGTCGTCGGTCTCTAGTCAATATGAGTGGGTATCGTTGACGTGAAGACTGATGGATGGTTGATCTTGATTTTATAATGTTTTTGAAAAAAAAACCTTTAAACATTTAACAAAGAACCAATAAAAGTATCTAGTTGGATGCAAAAAAACATTACCGTACTTTTGATGCAGATTCAGAACCGTTTATTTAAGTGCCCATTATCTGACCAAAACTCGTGTCAGTGTCGTCGGTCTCTAGTCTCTAGTCAATATGAGTGGGTATCGTTGACGTGAAGACTGATGGATGGTTGATCTTGATTTTATAATGTTTATGAAAAAAACCTTTAAACATTTAACAAAGAACCAATAAAAGTATCTAGTTGGATGCAAAAAAGCTATTATTATTTTTACATTACCTATATGCATGCATCTTTCAACTTGCGTTGAACCCATCGATCCAAGCTGAAAAACAAAAACACGAAAGTTCTTTCTAGCTAATTGCATGGTTTTTTTCTGTAAACAAAAAATATTTTTGTCAATATACTCTCATCCCTGCACAAAAAATAAACTGAGTGAGGCGTGATGAAATGTTGAAAAGATATTCGACTCATCATTTGTAAAATTTTGGGATGAAGTGGAAACTACATCATTTCATAATACAGACTTATATCACTTATTTTAAACAACAATGTAATATGTGTGCAAAAAAATGCGTATTATATTGCAAAAACAACAACAGTACGTTTATATAAACAATTCTTCTAACAATAAAATAGTAATGTTGGTATAAAATGTCAAGAAAAAAATAGCCCAAAAAGTGAACCGATTCAGTAGTCGCACTTGTGTACAAAGTAGTTCCTTGATTTTAACAAAAACTAGTTTTCATACATGCTATAATAATGTTTCGCTGCATTCCTTGTCATTTGATGAAAGGTACTGGCACAGGTAGCAAAACTAGCATACTTAAAGCTATTAAAGTAGAAGGGAACAAACAGTGCTTGCAAACTTTAAACAAGTAAAATTTGCCTTTTTCACACAGGGTGGAGGATTGGGCGCTGTGTGAACCTCTGCGGGTTTAGTTGCAACCGACCGTTTGGCCAGGTATGAAGTAGTAGAAGTTCTGCATTATTTTTTGTCATTATTGTATCTGCTAAAAACTTGAGAAACCGCATTATATTCTTTTGAAAAAAGAGTGCGGAGAAGTAATTAAAGGACTCTTAGCAAAAAGCAGAACAATGAAAAGTTGGAGTCTACTTTTTGTGCTACTTTGCTGCTCTGGGGTATTGTGCGCACCATCAGATCCTACCTCAACAAATCTCAAAAATGCAGATAAAAATGGATCAAAGGAAAAGTCAGCAGAAGGTATGCATTTGTTTTTAAATGATTCTTTGTGTTTTGTTGAAATGATATAACACAAGGCAAATACAATAATTACAACGACATGTTTAATACTATATTTATCGGTCTGTTTAATTTTTACTTAGATTCAGTTCCTTTGAATATGAATATTGCGGATTACTACTACTCCATTTTTGGCAAACATTTGGACTACGACTACAGAGAACCAATTTTAACGTTTGACGAACCAGTTCAAAATGAGTTGTCGGACGAAATAATATCAGAGGTTGACAAAGGGCCTGATCCTTGGGATGCCCATAGCCGTAAAAAGAGGTTCATCATAGTTCCCAGCAGCGTTTTCAACTCTACAAGACGTTGGATGCAACAAGTTAGAAGATTGCGAATGGAAAGGAGAAAATTACGCATGGACCGGAGGAGACAATGGAATGAAAATAGAATCCGCTACCTTAATTCCAGATCAGAAGCGCTGACAAGACAAGCGCAACGTCTGATGGCGGCGGC
>JAANSP010003501.1:0-11222 GCA_036850745.1 Homidia socia
ATTATGCCCATTTTTTAAGCACTTAAAAGCATCAAGTTGCCGCAACAAGCGGTACAGCGTACAGCAGCAGCGGCAATAGCGGCATCGTACTTACTAGTAGTAAGTTACTACTTACCACTATCACCAAGACAACGTGTGCTTTAAAAATACCTCTCTCTAGTCTAGCCAGCCAGCAGCATCATGATGATGATCGTATAAAAATGGTCGTACGATAACGTATCGTACGTAAATATGTACGTTAGGTATGTGGGTATACCTAAAATTGCCTTTTTTCCTGTCTTGTGTGTGACCATTCATTCCTTAAACGCAAACTCTCATTCCATCACACACACAACAAGCCATACCGTTTGGGCCAAACTGAATCACGTCTTTAAGCCTACATTTTATTTGTCTGTCTGTGTGTAGTTGAACACCAGACTTCAGCTAAAGCTTACATTACACAACATAACATTCCACCGCTCGTTTCATTCGTTCGCTTACTCATTCATTTACTCCACCTCCTCACCTTGTTTTACATTTCGCCGTGCGGTGTGGTGTGCTACGCTTCTACTTTTCTTGTCGTTTTGTTCGCATATTCGTCACACTTTTTTCCATGCATTTCCCGAAACAGGATTGAATTGAAAGTAGTTTGTTGCGTTTTGTATGGACTCAGCGAGTTGTACGGTTCATTCTGAGAAGAACACCTTTTCGCTCTTTTTTCATTCGTCTTGTTCATGCACCGCTACTACTAACTACTTACTACTACCACCACTTTGTAGACTGCAACGACTTTACTAGAAAAGACTACCCAACCGATTGAGCTAGTAAAGTAATAAATATTTTTTAAAAGTTGATTTAATACTATCGTGTAGTTATCATTCGTCAGTTGGAGAGAGAGAGAGAGAATTGAGGCTGATTTTATTTTAAATATTATTTTTGTAGTCGCTACTTTTTTGAGGAAACTTTCTTAGATTGAGACATCGAGAATATACGTGACCTGTAGTATCGGCATTTTGCTGTCCAGTTTTTGAACGATAATCCTGTGTAACTGGTAAGAAATTTTATTTTATTTCAATAACTGAAAGAGCTTTTAAGTTTGGAATGAAATGTGGAGTTAATTTTTTGTTGGAAATTGGAATGATGTGGTTTGCTATGCATCATCATAGTGATAGGTGGAATGAATATAGGGCAATGTATTGTAGTAGCAAGTGAATTCATTCGTTAAATTTGAGTTTGACATGGAAATGTGTTTGGCATTTATAAATATTTTCATGAATGCTATTTTTGTGTGTTAATTTTAGATTTTGTCTTAACAATGGCTGCAGCCCCATCTGGAGATGATATGCCCACATTTAAGTTGGTGCTTGTTGGTGATGGAGGTACCGGAAAAACAACCTTTGTGAAGCGTCATTTAACTGGTGAATTTGAAAAAAAGTACGTAGCCACACTGGGAGTGGAGGTTCATCCACTTGTATTCAACACAAACAGAGGACCTATTAGATTCAATGTGTGGGATACTGCTGGACAGGAAAAGTTTGGAGGTCTTCGAGATGGTTACTACATTCAGGTAATAATGACATACCATATATCATTTAGGAGGATGCTTGGGATGTAAATACTCTCAGTTGCCAAACTTATACCGTGTAACTTTGTTTGCATTTTGTAGGGACAATGCGCCGTCATCATGTTTGATGTAACGTCAAGAGTGACTTACAAGAATGTACCCAACTGGCATCGAGATCTCGTCCGTGTATGCGAAAATGTTCCAATCGTCTTGTGCGGAAACAAGGTGGACATCAAAGATAGGAAAGTGAAGGCCAAGAGTATTGTTTTCCACCGCAAGAAGAATCTTCAATACTATGATATTTCTGCCAAGAGCAACTATAACTTTGAAAAACCCTTCCTCTGGCTGGCAAGAAAGCTGATTGGTGATCCCAACTTGGAATTCGTAGCAATGCCTGCCCTAGCTCCTCCAGAGGTTCAAATGGATCCACAATGGCAGCAACAAATTGAAAATGATTTGCAGGTGCGTTTTAAAAAATATTCATAATTTTGCATTAAAAATGAAAAGAAAGAATTGGACTGGAATTTATATTTAATGCGTGCTGTTTAATCTTGATCTAACCCTATTCATTATTTCTTCTGTTTATAGGAAGCTCAACAAGTTGCCCTGCCTGATGATGATGATGAACTTTAAGTTACATTCAACAATATGCATAAAAATTTTAAAATTCCTCGTAACAGCAGCGTCATAATACTGATTTCGACTCTCAAGTACCTTACGATACTGTTTTTGTATGTCGTAATAGATTCTAAATATTTGAATTCAAAATTTAAAAACTATACTTTTGTCACATATTATTTCAGTTCTTATAAATAACCAGTGAAATTGTGGAAACTAAATTTAATGAAGTACCAAGCAAGAAGCAAGTTCTATCTTCCTTTGTACAGTTAAGAATAAAAATAAACAATTTTTTCGAAGTATGTAAGTAACATTAAAATTACTTTCAATGTTTTTCTATCGCATTTTTTACGTTGACCAAGCAAATTATTATATAAGTCTGGGCTGGGGACAATAATCAATTTGTTTCACAATCAGCCAGTCTTGTCTAGAACACACCTCAGCATAAAACTCTTTATTATACTCATACCATGTAATATAAAAACTATCATGTGCAACAATACTACAGAGTTACAAGTTAATGATGGTAATAGCAACATAATTTACCGCTAAGAATAATAATAATATTAATATTACATGACTCATACCTCAGACATACACATACAAATAATAGGTCTAGAAGTTGGGAACATAATTGAAACTCGTACCAAATTTTTAAAATGAGATGAATGCATATTATAGTTCATTGTGTACAGTACGCAAAATTATCAGCAGAGGTACAAGAAGATGCATTAAGCTTTCCCAGCCGCCGCTGCTTTTTTGGCTCGTTTTTCAATGCCTTTCTTTCCTTCGACCAGTAATTGCCTTTCCTGTTCACTGAGATTTTTGCCGAGCCCAGTAATCACGCCTGTTCCAAGAGTAGTAAATCCATCACGAAGGGTGAATCGCTGACCCTTTTCCAGAACCATTGGCTTATACAGTTTCAATAAAAGCCTTAAAAATTGCAAACATTATAAATTATATTTAAGTATTGAATAACATCTAAGGTTAATTCATTAAAAAGTGTTGTTGTACTTTGCATCCTCTCCAGGCATGACCATGTCCTTTCCTGGAATGGTGATTTGTGCAGCACAGTCCCATGTTTTGGAGAACATTTGCATTTGACACAAGGTAGTAAATGGTCTTGATCGCCCACCTTCTTCCTTACTTAATATGTACACCTGCAAAACATTTGATTATTTTTTTGGCAACGGAGATATTCATGATATAGGACGGAAAGCACGTCATCAAGTTGCAAACTCAACGTACCTGAGTTTCAAGGTTATCGTGAGCCTTCATGGTGCCTGGTTTGCAAAGGATCATTCCACGACGAATATCGTCTCGCTTGATACCACGAACAAGTGCACCTAATTGGTCGCCAGCTTGAGCTTCTTCCAAAATTTTGTGGAACATTTCAATCCCAGTAACAGTTGTCTTAACAGATTTATTGTAACCCAGAATTTCACACTCATTTCCCTTCTTCAGTACACCCCTCTCCAACCTTCCAGTAACTACTGTTCCTCGACCTAATAATTCATTTCGAAACAAATGATTAATTCATTCTTATATAACATGTGCTAACGATATTTGTCACCATCAATATCGTTAGCACACCATAACGAATAAAAATGCTTTATTTATTAGATATTGAAATAGTTTTTGAGCATACCAGCAATGGAATACACATTTTCGACAGGAATCATGAATGGTTTGTCCAATTCACGGACAGGGGTAGGAATATGGGTGTCAACAGCTTTTAAGAGTTCTGAGACGGAATTGACACCAAGTTCTGGTTTACTTCCATCCAATGCACACAAGGCAGAGCCCTTAATAATTGGAACTTTGTCACCATCCCAGCCCATCTCTGTCATCAATTCCCTAATTTCCATCTCCACCAACTCTACCATTTCCGCATCCGCAGCATCAACCTAAGAACATATAATAAGTTAGCAGTAAATTAAATACTCGTACGTTTTCCAATCTAATGCTTGATTATGTTGAAAATTTTTTTGAGCATATACTTTGTTAATAAAGACAACAATATGCTCAACTCCAATTTGCTTAGACAGCAACAAATGTTCCCTTGTTTGTGGCATCACACCATCAGTTGCAGCTACTACCAAAATCGCACCGTCCATTTGAGAAGTACCTGTAATCATGTTCTACAAAGGATACTTTTTATTTTACACCAGTGTGTAATACACAAAAATAATCATGAAAGTGCAATTAAGAATTACTTTGATGTAATCAGCATGACCGGGGCAATCAGTGTGAGAATAATGGCGATTCTCAGTGGCATATTCGATATGGGCTACGTTAATTGTGATTCCACGGGCTTTTTCTTCTGGTGCGTTATCAATCTCGTCGTAGCGCTTAGCAACAGCCTTTTTAGTCTCTGACAATACTGTAAGATAAAATTAACGTCAAGCGTTATTCATGATTCATACGACAATGGATGGAAGCGTTACACGATTAAATATTAATTTACATTACAGCCATCAAAATATTTCTTAAACCAAATGTGTTGGCAGTGTTTTTTAATCATGGAGCCCAAAGTGTGAAGCAAGCCAACTGACTAATATGTGTTACTCACCCTTTGTTATCGCTGCAGTGAGGGTAGTCTTCCCGTGGTCGACATGCCCAATAGTTCCTACATTGCAATGAGGCTTATCGCGCTGGTACACAACCTTCTCAGCGAATGATCTTGCGGCACTAAACGAAATTGGCCGGTAACTGATGTACTACAATACACAATAAATTATTGATTGCTAACTTTAAGGAATATGGACATCTTGGTTGGACGCTCATTAACTTCATCATTCTATCTATACAATAGAATACTTATATGCATAACAGCAATAAAGCTGAAGCTAATAACCAGTAAAAATAAGGAAATAGAACTTACCGATGTTAAATGATTACTGGAACAAATATGGAACTGCTTGCTAACTGCAATTTATGTTAAAAAATGTATGAAAGACACCATTTTAATTTTTTTCAATTTTTCACTGAACATTCCAAATCTTTATTGGTAATTAATTACTATACATTATGCATACCTGAAAACGCCACACGGGACACGGCGTTCAACGCAGCCATCCTAACTGAAAGCTATTGATAAAACCCAATCGACTTTTATTCAACCGGTGAAGGAGTACTTTATCAGCTGCCTGTATTCACAAATGCCAACAACAAACAAGCAAGTAGAAAACACTACATGCAAAAATTACTAACTATACCGTTCCAGATTGAACAAATAAAAAATTGTATTCGAATAACTTTCTCTACTAGTATCACATTGACCGTTGTTTTCTATTCTTTCTTGCCTGTCTGTGGTAAACAATCACTCCCTTCTCTGTGTACACTTTTGTACTTACCAATCGAGCGGCTTCAAGTTCCTACACAGTACTAGGTCCGTCTTTTGTTTTGCTAGTTTAATTAAGTGCCGCACTCTTCTCGAGTACTGTTGTTAATTGAAATTAAATTAAGCCTCCACAGTCTTTTCCAGTCAGCCGTCTCTTCTTCTGGTATTGCTTATATCAAAATAACATAGCCGACGATGGATGATGAAAGGGAAAAGCAAGACTCTCAAGGAGTCACATTCACATTCACAGTTTTTACCAAACTCACACGACATGATATTATGGTGGAGTATTGATGGTGGCGGTGGAGTAGTAAAAAAGATGATAAAGGGAAAGGGAACGACAAGCTGAGCTGAAGAAGCCAATATTCACAACATGTGCATTCGCTGATTTGTTTGCTGTTGGTAGGATTCGGGAGTTTTATTGTTGTGGCCTGTGGGCCTCCTGTTCTGGAAAGTTTAGTGACCACGTGCGACGTATTCACCCAAACGAAACCATAGAATATGGTGGAGAAACTTGCAATAGCGCGTGTTTAGTACTTTTGCATAAACAAACAAATTACACACATTACATGATAGAGCTATGGGTTGATGTCAATGGGTGAATCATATGATTTGTTGTAATCCTGAAGAAGTTCTCAATTCGTACTGATTCAGTTCACTTCACTCAAATTACTGTTTGATTGAATATCATCAATCGTATGATTGATTGCCAAGTATTTGATAATCCTTAAAGTGATCATCGTTTCAAACAAGTTCTTTCGAGATTGATTAGCGGTACGTATTTCAAACACTTTGCATGTTGTAAAACAATTATCTTTAACTGTCACTACAACCTATTAAATCATGTTAACAAAAACAAACATAATTGTTGCCTGCGATTCATAGGGATTCGTATTAATGTCTTGAAGACGTTACTTTAATGTACAGTGTCGGGGTGATATCATCAATAAGATCACTACAATTAGTTAAAATTAAAAAATGGCGAAAGTGTCTGATACTACAAAATCTTCGGTAGGGACACCCATTGATTCTACATCCCATGGACTTCTTGACAAATGTGCCCCTGGAAGCCTTCCTGCAGGCGTTCAAAAGGAACTGGTTTATGCTGGAAAGACTGGAAATGATATGGTTTCACCACCATACCCAGATGGAACTCGAGTAAGTTCGGGAGAAGTTATATAAACAGCAACTGGAAAATTTTAAGCGTGGTGAATGTTCTGTAATGTTTATTCGTTTAGAGGATAAAAGCGGAACTGAATAAATGTTATGTTTTTACTGTGTATAATTTTCAGTTGCGATTTCATTTTAAAACAACAAAGACGGACAATGGGAAAGTTTTTGACGATAGTCATAAGCATCCGAAACCAATGGAATTAATTATTGGCAAAAAGTTCAAGGTGGAAATATGGGAGTTGGCCTTGAATACGATGAGATTAAATGAAGTAGCACGTTTCATTGTACCTAGACCGGTAAATTAGCATAAATACTGTATGAAAATAAATACATTGTGAATATTTCATTTTGGCATTTAATGCGTTAAATTTAACCCCCTGGTCTCTAGATGTGCGTGCTGTACCCTATGGTTGCGAAAGTTTTACGGGATGCGTACAAGCCCGGTGAGGCCCCTCGTTCCAAAAGTTGTTGTGGAAGCATGCTAAATGGTACAGGACACTCTGATTTGGACGAACTTTTGAAAATGCCTGAGGGTTTAACTTTTACATTCGGTATGTAAGCTTGCGGTATAATCTAGTTCATGTTGCGTTATTAAAAACCGAATTCCAAGCGGAATTTTGTTAACTATCCTGTAAAAAATAATGTTTAATACAATTCGAAATTCATTTAATTATTCTAGAGTTGCTTGAAGTGGGTCTCCCTGGCGAATATGAAATGGAATCTTGGTATATGACAGATGATCAAAAAATGGCGTCGATTACAATTTTGCAAGAATGTGGTAATAAATTATTTGGGCAAAAGCAGTACAAGGATGCATCAGACAAGTATTTTGAAGCTATTGCAAGGATTGAGCAGCTACTGACCAAGTAGTTTATTTATTTTCCGCATTCCCTAAGTCTTGTAGTACTTTTTAATTTTGCTGATGTACAAATTGCTTTTCTCTTTCCTTTTCAGAGAAGTTCCAGGCTCTCAGGAAATGAAAAACCTGCAACTAAAAAAAGTTCCTCTTCTTTTGAATTATGCTTTTTGTAAACAGAAGGAAAAGGAGTACTACGAGTCCATTATTCATATCAACTCTGTTCTAGAACTGGATCCAGGTAACTTAACTGGCGTTAATGAAATACATTTATAAAAATTTAAGAGACCAAAGATTACTGAATGGTTGTAAGAAAAGATTTTTAAAACTTTACACATACATAGATAACGTCAAAGGTCTGTTTCGACGAGGACAATGTCACAAGTCTACTGGTAGCTTTGACCTTGCCCGCAACGATTTTACTCGTGTTTTGAAGTTGGATGGATCTCTGCAAAGCGCTGTTAGAGCCGAGCAAGAGGAAATGCTTGTATTGGAGCAAAGTAATCAACAAGCTGAGAAACAAAGATATCAACGAATGTTTACTCCATAAACATGATGTTGACGATATTTTGAATATATAACCATGTGTTGGTGATTGCGATAGCCATCATGTGACCATTTTGCACACGAAACTGTACAGATAAACGATAATTCGTACCGGTGTCAAAAGTATTTTATTTTTATGAATCTGCCATAAACTCTTGTCGTCATATTAAATATACTATTTATATCATAAAAGCGTATTAATAAAACCAATACTTAAATTTCATAATAAAATGCTACAAGTCAACCGAAAGCGAGAAGAACCATCTTGCTTATCATTAATGGGGCATATTATTTTGAAAGAGTACGTTTTTTGTCTTCACCTTTCCTTATATCATATAAATAAGTTATATGATTGCACTATTGCACAGGCAATACTTATAAGGTGGCATTGACACTCATTTAAATACTTTGTCTGTTTGCACAATGCCTCAAGGACGACTTTGAATTTTAATTTATAAATGCTGGTTCGAAAATTGAAAACTGCCTGGCATAATAACCATGTAAGCTCGTGACACTTTCTCGCCGTCGTATCAACACATCAAGAAGTAATTGCTTCAATAGATATTACAATTTTTAATGGTATTTATTTATTTGAGGAAAAAACATGATATGCATATATTTAAATAATTTGTGGGTGCATCTACTTTCATTCTAATTCCTAATTATACATACACTCCTAGGTAGGAATAAATTTTGTAATTGTTATTAAATCAGGCCTGGAGAAAATGCGAATTCAGCGAATTTCTTATGATATTTCTTCAACAGTTTTTTGAAAGAAACAGTATTCCGGATGAGATTCAGATTTCTAGATAAAAGCAAAATAATTGGTTAATTCCTAATTATACATACACTCCTAGGTAGGAATAAATATTGTAATTGTTATCAAATCAGGCCTGGAGAAAATGCGAATTCAGCGAATTTCTTATGATATTTCTTCAATAGTTTTTTGAAAGAAACAGTATTCCGGATGAGATTCAGATTTCTAGATAAAAGCAAAGTAATTGGTTAATTTTTAACGTGCTTAGTTTAATTCATTTTGAGTGGTTAAAATTTTTATATAATGTATTCTGATTTCCACTCAACTGTTTAAAATATTCACGAAAACTATGCAAGTCATCCTGGTCAATTTGTTCATTGAAAATGCTTACTACCGCTGCTGCATGCATTGGAGCATTACAAGGAGTTATCTGAAAGCCCATTGCAGTTATGCACCGGAGAGCTAAATCCGCAGATTCCATTTTTTTAGCAAACATCAAAAGCAAGTGAATATCCTGGTAGGACCCGACTTCTAACGTTTTACAGTACCCTTCCTGGATATAAAATCCATATTCACGCAAGATCCTTTTTATATATTCATCTTCTCCACAAATGTAATCAAAATTTAGTTGATCTTTACACCCAGGCCACTCCTTCAGACAACAGGCATAAGTCTGACTTCTCTCTAAATTGACAAATATCAGGGAAAGAAATCAATGAAAAGACTTCCAAGAAAGTTTAAGCTTATTAGAAGTTCAACACTATTGAAGTTATTTTTTAACACGTATATCATTCATGATACCTTTTAGCAAAGATCTGCTTAAAGCAATGACAGGTTCATTCTTAAAGAACAGCATGACTCTTTCATCCTCTTTAATCCGAAAATCATAATTTATCATTGACAAATAAGAACTCAAACATGAGGTTTTCTGCACTTCACCTACAATTACTGTAGAGGCAGTGGTGTTTGAACTATTAGAGATATTGTCTGTTAATTCAAGATCCTATTTTAAAAGAATATTGTAACCTTTACTATCACATAACACCATGTCATTTACGCAGTAGCACCATGATAACTGCGTGTCCGCTTGCGATATATGATGAAGCACTGGACTTACGTGGAGACTAGGCTTGCTTTCGAGTGTCAAATGAGCAAAAATAAGAATGCAGTTATCATCGGTCATCATTCGTTTGGCTGCATGGAAATTTAAAAACCTTGCCATACCGGAAGTGCTACCTTTTTCCATGCTTACACTTCGATTTTCTGTAAAATAACAAAATATATAGCTTATTTCAAGCTAGAAATTAAGTTTAATACATAAACAAACTGTGTACTAGAATTCAATGATTTTAAATGATTAAATATGTATAAGCTGGCTTTACTGTGTGAATGTAGCACATTTCCTTCAGTGTCCACTACCATGAATTCACACTGCACTTTCATATCAGAGGGTGATGAATCTTCCAAATGTGTCAAATACAGCGACATCCACCGTTGCGTATCAACCCATCTATTTATAGTTACGCTAATTTGCCTATAAAAAATACATTCCAATATAGAAATCGGTAAGGTTTGAGATGAAAAAGATCTAAACTGACAAAAATAGTTCCCGAATTTCCAAACCATTTCGACTTAAATCCGGCCTCGAATTCAGGAGAGTCTAGTAATACTGGCTGTCCTAGACGATAGCCATCAGGTCCCGGACTGTAATAATATTGCAACATTTCGGGTTTAAACTGAAAACTGCATTTAAATTTTACTTGTTGCTGATTAATCTAGAAACAAAAAAAAGGAAATGAACATTGGATGCGAAAATAATGGTACCATTACTTGTACCCGACCGGATATGAATAATAATAATGATGATTTAGTATTTTGCAGAAAATGACTAATAGTTAGTAGTTTCGTTCAATCCATTTACTTACAACATCTGCAGTTTTCCGCTGCACGAACAAAGTAGTGGGCTCAACACACTCTGGAACTGGAACCACTTGATCATCATGTTTAACATCAATTTCAATGTCAGATTCTTCTTTAATCTCAGGAAAAGAATCTTCTACATCAGAAGAATACTCCATCATTTTGTCGGAATTCACTCTAATAGCTATTCCTTTTCGACAACCTTCAGCCATCGCTCACACTTGGGAAGATAAAAATTCACTTCAAAAATGGACAATCTTTTCTAACTAAAAATTTGTCACACCATGACTCTCAACAGTATTGGATGTTCTACTAAAGTTAAAAAACAGTTTGTAATGACCTACTACCAAAATCAACTTTGCAACGATATTTAAATATGCAACTACAATTATTTAAAACAGACTTTAAAGGAACAACAACTGCCCAGGAACTTTATATTATTGAGAAAAAAATCTACCCAAAAATT
>JAANSP010003502.1:0-11222 GCA_036850745.1 Homidia socia
TCTTATTTACAGAGGAGGAGGGATTATCTTGGACATTGCTGGAGCAAAGTATCCAGACCTCGCTCTCTTTCAACCTCTTATCAATGGCATCGGTGGCAATTTGGTTAGTGTACAGGCGAGTAGGATTGGTACACAGCTACATGCAGAATGCCAGCGCAAGATTCTTCCAAACAATGGAAGAATTTGCCAAGCACCATGGTCTGTTTTCACCAAAGGTTGTCATGCTGTATCTGCAAGGGTCCTTTTGTTCCTTACCATTCCGGGCCACACTTTCTTTGTGACAATTGCATGGCTGATTCGACTCTTTCCGGAAGGGAGAAGCTATGACTTTATATTTCTTGTTATCTTTATAATTGCAGCTGTGATTCAGGTATGCATGTTGTTATCTACGATTTTTTCTTTGGTTTTTTGTTTTGTTCAACTTTTACTAAAGCCTATTTATTTATTCATAGGTTGCCATTTTGCTATACTTTGCGAAAATATTGAGCAACTTTATGTGGCGCATGGGGCAGGATCCAGACGTCTCAACGATTCCATTCCTGACGGCATCCGGAGACTTATTAGGAAGCGGTGTTCTCTTTTTGGCATTTATGGTTCATAGCCTAATTGTTTAAGTCCTGAACGCATTTAATTAAATTTCAAAAAATAGCACCACCTTCACTTTTAGGAGTCTCAATTTTGAGCAGTTTTAAACAAAAAATTTCATCACACACCATGCCAAAGAAGAGTGTTTCTTCAAGCTTCAAATTTTAATACCGTTTTGATCATTACTTACTTCTAGTACGTACCTACATATTGTTACTTTTTATGAAAATTATTGTTGAAGAACATTGTTGGTGGTGAGTGGCTCTTTTTGCGATTTATACGTTAAGTATGAACTTGTAATTTATACTAATTGATTAGTATTTTCTTTAGTTATTTAATTGTTATTTAGTATAGTTGACTGTAAGTACTTACACATACATTTAACATATTGCAAATATGTTTATTCGAATGTTTACTTCTTTCAACAAACAAATTATGTAAAACTTGGTTCAAATTAGGTATTCACAATAATGCATGACAGTTATCCAATTTAGCATGAATTGAAAAATATTCACTAAATAGGACTGAAGTTGTGAGTATATAAATTATTTAACTCTGTTATTCTAATAAATACTAACAGTTATCTTATACGTTACTTTTAAATGTTCAATTATCATGAATGCTTTCGAATCTCGCTGAACCCAGTTCCATTCACCGTTCGCGTTCGCCGTCCACCTCGTCGGATAAATAAATATTTATAACATTTTTTACTCCCAAACAATCGAGTTGAATAAAGATGCATACTTTAATGCAATGTTATTTAAAACAAAAAATTTAGTAATGTCATGCCAAGACAAGAACAATGTCTCCATCTGAGAAGTCAACGCACTACACGGGATAAATTATTTTCCATCCAATCACTTGTAAAAGAAATCGACGCATTGTAACAGTCGCGACATCGTTAAAAATAATTTGATTTCTTGCTTTGCACTTGCATATTTTATCAACAGTAATGAATCTGACTCCAACCCGAAGCTCATTTACTAGCTCAATTGAATTTTATACAGCAAATACTTTCTATTTCATTAAGTTGAACAAATACACTCTCAGAGTTTAACAATCCAAAGCTAGGTAAAACGTCGGAAAATGGGTTTTTAGGACTGGTCTAATTTGCATATGTTCACCCTTCCAACCACACATTGGATTACAGAGAGAGACAGCATTCTTGGAGAAAAGCTTATTTTTTTGCATACAAAAATGAACAAAGAAATGATGTGTATGAATAATCGCATGTCCCATATTCCATCATCGAGAGCAGTCAGGAAAACGTGGGAACGGGAAGCTACGCGAGCTCTCTTATATTATTTGTTTTGTATCTCGTTACGAAAAAGTGTTTTCACATGACACAAACCTCTCACTCTTGTTTTGTAGTAAAACACTTGTTTGTTTGGCTGGGCTGGAGCTTTATACAGGTTGAGGCTGCGTGTTTTAAATTGTATTTTTACAAATAAATTATGCATTTAGTTTAGAGCTTTCACTTTCAAGCTTTCAATAATAAGATAACCTGTAGTAAGTACATCCTCCTGCTTCCAACTTAAGCTTAAAGATTTAGTTTTTGATTCGTAAATTGTAACATCGTTTACTAGCAATAATTTGAAACTTTGTTAAGAATGGTGAGCAACTAACAAATTAATTAATGTGTGGAAACAGTTTAAATAATTTCACTTTGTCAGTAACTGAATTCTTTTCTTCCTTTGTGTTATTATGTGCTTCTAATGCAGGCTGTCGACATGTTGAGCTCACAGTTTGACAAGGTCGAAATTTTTGACCCAATGGACGCAGAAAATTCGGAAGGATCTGAAGTGGTTGAAGAAATGACAACTGATGTAGATGTACATGCAGAGAATGCCGTGTCATCTGAAATGAAGAAGGAAGTTGAAGAATCCGATTTGATTTCGTTTTGCCCTCCTGCGTATCTTCAACGGTATATTCGGGTGCGTGAAGTTTTGGAAAACTTGCTAATGAAATCTAAAGATAATGATATAAATCCTGGAACTGGCAAAACAGTAATGGAAGTTGGCTGTGCTGAATTTGGGATGATGAATCATTTCAAAAGTTTACTGGATATTGTATAAAATCATATTCGTGGATTTGGACAAGCAGTTACTGGAAGAAGTAGGTGCTACAGGGTTTTGTACATACATTAGCCAGCATATTTCCTAGAGAAAATGATCAAAAATACAAAATGCTATTGTTGTTCTTTGCAGAAACTTCATGTTTTAAGGCCACTACCGGCGGAGTACTTGCAACGCATCTCCCGTCCACAGCCACTTGTTGTTGAAGCGTTTGCAGGATGTATAACCAAAGTCGACCTTGATTTGTACAATCAAAACCCAAACGTCTGGGCTGTTGTCGGAATCGAAATTATCGAGCATTTGCACGCCGATGTACTTAGAGGATTTGAAGAAACAGTCTTTGGAATCATTTCACCTCAGTTTGTGATTGTTACGACCCCAAATTCAGACTTTAATGAAGTTTTTAATCTTCCACCTGGGAAATTTAGGCACTGGGATCACAAATTTGAATGGAGCCGTAAGGAATTCCAAATGTGGTGCGACAAGATAGTGTGTGAGTTTAAAGACTACATGTATAGGATCGAAGGTATCTGCGAAGGACCGGAAGCGACCAGAGCATTTAGGATGTGTATCTCAAATGGCAATTTTTGAAAAAAAGGAAAATGCAGTGAAAAGCAACAGTGTTAACCCATACGCTGCACGAATACAAAGCAACTGCTATCAAATGCTACAGACTTTGACATATCCCAACTATATTGAAACCAGAACACCAGAGGAAATTATCATGTGCGAGTTTAGATATTTTCTCGACAACTTTATCTTCAGCCGATCAATGTTAAATGAATATGACGAAGGGGAAATTAACGAAGTAAAGGTTTCACTCGCACGCGTCATGTCCATTGGAGATATCGAAAAAGTGACTAAAGGCAACCTTTTTTACTTGAAGTGAGATACACTTTCTTCCTCTTTTTTTGCTAACAATATTATTCATTCAGTATGATTGATAACGTAATACACGATCTTAATGTTTTTTTTTTGTTTTAAGGGATGTACTTGAGAAAGATGGATTTCAAACTGTTTCAACCGATGGTGACATTAGCGTACTTTTTAAAGTGGATGAATATATCGCTGCCAATTTGGTTGAAAGTGCCAGCGATAGTTCGGAGGACGAGTTGCATCTTTGTGAAGACATGAATGAATTGGACGTTAATAGAGCCATCAACACTGACGATGAAAGTTGGGAGTAAAATCGATATTAGACCCATGACTCATCGTAAAATAAGACTGATATATTTTTTTTTATCTATGAACTGAAAAACGTTAATCATTGTATCATAAGTCACAGATTTTATATATTGTTATCGATATAACATGAAAGTACGATGCCATTATTTATGATTGTATAGAAATTAGGAAATTTCGTTTTGGAACTAATGAATTTGATAGTCACTTGATGTGAATAAAAGTAGTCATAGAACTGCGTTTATTAATCTGTAACTGCGTTAAGTTTTTTTGCTGGAAAAATAGACTTTATACAAACCGCTAATGTAGCAGTCTAGCAGTTAAGTACTGTTTAAACAAGATGCCAACTCTAGTTAAGTTTTCATGGAATAACTTTTAAGATTTATTGCTTAGGTTTAAAATTTCTTTTCCATTTCCATAAAACATAAGCGGCAATTTTTCTTTATAAAAATGGACGGTGACGACATTCAGAATTTAAATTCCGACCCAGACGTCCCATTTATATATAAGCGTCAGTCTTTTCCTTCCATTTCCAAAGAAAGTAAGTTGGGCTTGGACAAGGGACTTGACGTAGTAGATGGCAAAATCCAAGAAAAACCACATGAACAGGCACGACAATCACAACCTCAACATGGACTGTTGCATCCCCATCATCACCCGCCGAATGAAGAACGCCATTTGCACACCCAACATCACGTTCAAATAGACAGAGAGGTGTTAATGGTCGAATTGCCTACAGGCAACGAATCTCCCAAACAGATTTTGGTTCCAGAAGTACCAGTACAACAGCCTACAACTGAAGAAGAAGATGAACCTGCTACCAGAAGTAGGTCATTCGGTACTAAAGATTTTGAAAATGAGGCGACCGCAGATACTAGAGAAAAACAAAAGGAGCGTTCCTTCAACCTCCTACAAATGGTTGACCTGGGTAAGGGTGATGACAATGCAGCATTGCAAAAAGCCATGGAGCAAGCATTAAGAAATGACAGTCAACGAAAAATTCAACTTGACAAAAGTGCATTAAAACCAATCCAAGAAATCTTCACCAGCGATGAAAAGCAAGCGTTTTTCCTGGAATCCGTATTGGCTTCACATCACGTTAGGGAATTGACATCACGGTACGGCTCCAAATCCAAAAATGTGCGACAATTTTTTCTTGAGGCTGTAGATGCTGACACAAAATTAGCTCTCTTTGGTATACCGCAATCGGAAGAAGTTCAAGAAACTATGCACAAGTTGAATGATAAAAGGTCATATGCTAAGATGTATAGCGCAATAGTACTGGATGACGACAAAGAAACGTCAACTGGACTTGATTTAACGGATTCTGGTACAGGACCAAGGATAAAGGAGGAGGAAATGGGACAGGAGGCGTTAGTAGGAGTTTGGAGCAAGAAAAACTTTTGGAGCTCCCTCGAACGTCTGGAGTTGGGACAGAGGCCTGAGAATCCTGATTTTTGTACACAGGAAAAAGGAAATCCTCTGTTTGAAATATACGGACCAAATTGGAAACGTATTCGAGGGATTGATGATGATTATTCTGACAAACCGTCCTTTATTCCTCGAAAGGAGCTGGAACCTTATCCGGACAAATATCTGGTATACGAAATGATAAAGTTTTTTTGACAGATTACGTGTTTTTGTCTTTGTGTATCCAATTATTTAAACGTCAAGATTGTGACTCCTTAAGGAACCTGGAGTTCAAGAAGTTCAGCAGTCTGATGCTGTGCGACGCTTGTGGAGTGTTGTTAATGACCAACTCAAGCTAACTATTTAACGCTAGTGACCCATTGGCGTATGAAATGTTTGGCTGCCTTTATGATGAGGTCAGACAATTTGTCCAGCTTCCCGAGGAAGAAATTATTTCATTCAATAACGGTACCCAATAATAGCTTGTTTCTAATTTACGTTTGTGAAAGAAAATACACCTTTATTCCATTCCACTTGCACACATTTTTTGTCATTTTTCATAAAAGGTAATTGGGAGCCAGAACCTCTAGACGAAACGAAAATTTTAATGATGGAGCCGTTTGAAAAGTTGATGACTAGATTTTCCGTTTATCAAAAGGCATTTTGCTTCTTGGCTCAGCATTTTGAAACAATGACCCCGATATTTGGAGAGATTAAACAGGCGTACGAGGACGTATTTGAAAAAGGAGAGAAGGAAACTTTGGATGTTGAAAAGCAACAAATGGAAGAGTTGGAGCTCCGGCAAGCTTTGGGAAAGCATGTTCGTTACACCGATAAAGCTGGTCATAGGCTACTGATACAAGTGAAAGCAGAAGCGCATGCTCTACAGGAGCATAGTCAATTACAAAACCACACATTTCACAATGTCTTGGCTATTATGGTTTGATTCAAATTCATGCATGATATAATATTTTCTTTTCAATACTTTTTTCAAAACTATTTTCGGTATTTTTAAAAGCAAATGAATGAAATGAAGAAATGTTTGATCATAATGTTTTCTTTGAAAACTTTTCAATGCCACTTTCTCCTCTCAATAATAAAACAGCACAAGTAAGATTTTCCTCATTTTGTCGAAAAATGCGATGCAATAATGCGCTAGCTACTATGTAAGCATTGTACCTCGATCATTTATATTAAACGTTTTATATATTCATAGGATGAGGTCATCATTAAAGTTGACAAACTGGGCTGTAGGACAGCTCAAAAACATGCACAAGACGAAAATTGAAGCTCTAGCAAAAGAAATTGTGAGCACCCAAGGTCAAATGTTATTTGATATGGCTTTACCGGGTAAATACACTGAGATCATGCAGAGAATTCGTGATTCCAACGATCCTCGGGAAATACGGCGAATGTTGTTAGCGGTTAGGCGCCAGTTGAGGGCAGCTCACAAAAGGTTTACAGCGATTCCTTTTATTCATCATTAAAGAAAATATACAGATCCTTTAAAGCAGGTCATCATGAATGTCATCATGGCCTTGTTTGTTTGATTAAAAAGAGATATATTTCAATCGAATTTTCTAGGATTGTAGTATTTGAGGCTGATTACGCTGACACTGTTCCGAAAGCTGAATTTGAAATACCACAGAAAAAGTTTAACATCATTTCCAAGAAAAACCAAACTCTTACGGAAGCATGTAACGTTTTGAAAACAGAACGAACTCTAAGAAAACAAGCTATAGCTGCTCTTAAAAGCGAAATCTATGAGACGAGTGGTTTAGTAAAGGATTTAAGGCGGAAACCTACTCCACGTCCCAGTTGGACAAAAATTTCAAATGATTGGCCTGGGGGAAATTCCAAATTTTCACAGATGAGGGAGGGGCAAAGTACTCGGCAAGTCATCAATAAAGTTGTAGAGGAGTTGAGTGGAAAAAAAGTCGGCGAGATTAATGATTACATAGCACCCAGAGGGATGGGAGATAAAGTTCCTATTTATTTGCGTTATAATAAACCGTTATTACAACGAAACTTTACGGCAGCAGAAGCAATAATGCTTATCAAAGATATTTGGAGGAAACGTGCTGAAAATGTTTCTCTCTATCGGAAAATAAAGCAAGCACGGAGGGATGAAGAGGAAGGGGTAGCCAGTTACCCGGATGATCTTCCGTACGAATTTCCAATGGTTGGAACGTTTGCCGAGTACGTCACTGAGTACTTTACAAAACGCTGCCATTTGGAACAAATCCGCATGGAATGGATTTACAACTTGATGGAGGCTTGCAAAAAGTATTCATGGGATGCAAAACTAATGCAATTCAGTGGCGTTTTGGATGGGCTGGTTGATGAATCCGTATATCATCTATTTCAAATGCAACTGGAGAAAGTCAGAGACTTTATGTACACCAGAGCAAATGATCTTCATAATCAGAACAAAGGATACTTGGAATGGCCTGATGTTATCAAGTACATGACTCAGTTGTGTCCAAACAAAACCGAGGAGCAAATCAATGCGATAAATACCTTGGGTTCAATGGCCTACGGCGTGAGAGGAACCTGGGCGGTAGTCAGAGTACACAATTTATTTGAACCGGATGATGACGGAAAGGAAAGTAATTTTGTCGAAGCTCTCAGTCAGCAATTTGAGGAGGAGAGGAAGATATACATTAGAGATATTTATATGGAACTTTTAACCGAGCTTGGGATTTCCGAGAAACTATTGGAGCACGAGGATGACCCGGTGTGGCAGACTGATGTCTCCATGCACATGTTCTATGCGTGTACTCTCTCAGTTGATCCAGATTTGCGTAAGAAAAACCGGTTGAATATCTGTACATTTGCGTGCTAATATTCAATATTTTCATGAAAAACTTTTTTTTTCTTATAGCTGACTATCAATTGGTCAATTATCTTGCGTGGGTATATATGAACGTTACAGCACTTCCTGGTGTCGCATCCCTTAGCACGAGGCTTGTTGATTTTTTAAGAGATCGAGTTAATCTTACAGATTCCGAGTTGGAAAAGTATAACGAGGATGATGATGTGGAGTTTGAAAACTGCATTCGTGAAATTAGGGATTACGAAGAAGATGAAGCAACAATGGACAAATTGGATTTAAAGAAAAGGCGAATGAATACTAAAAAGTTGAGATATGCCAGTTTACGGCAAGTCATGGATGGATTAACAAATGGACCGTTTGTGAGATTCGGGCAGCGTATAATAAAGTCGAAACCTGTGGATAAGGATGCAGAGGAAACGAAAGATAGTGAAAAGAAACATCGACATCGCCATAAGCATAGACACCACAAACACCGCCATGGAAAGAAAAACAAGGAGGAGGAGGAGGAAGAAGAGGAGAATGTTGATTATGTTTTTGATTCCTACTAGCATTTTGAAAATTTTCCAGTTCTAAATTAACAAGTGCAGTAAAATTTACAGAATGAGACAAAACATTTGCATGGTTTTATTTGACATGCGCATTCCATATTATTGAACTCATGACATGATGTTACTTATTACGATGTTTTATCATAAATCATGATTTAAATCATACAATGCATACCAAAAAACAATCATAATTCATAACAGACTTGGAAAAAGTATGTTCTTAGGTCTATGAGTACTATGAGCCTAATTGTACGTATTATAGATACGTTACGTATGTATGTCGTTATAATGCAAGCATGATCATAAAACTGAAAAATTCATTCCATAAGCACAAGTCAAAGTTTTTATTGCAAAACAACAGAAAAGCAAAAAATGTAAAGAAGAGCTATACATTAACATGCTGCTCGCGTTCGTGTCGTGTTACTCGTGTTGCTGTGTATTACATATTAAAGTATTTACACAAACTTTTCCACTTCACTCCATTAAACTAAACTTTGCATGTGAAAATTGTAATTTCACTTCATGTACTACCAAAGATAAACGAATTTATTACATAGGTAAATATATGAACATACATATTATGCCAAATTGCCAACCAACTATGTATGCAAAGTATTCTTCTGTCAGCCAGTTTGTGAACATTTTCACGCATAAATATGCTTCATAAGTGATGATATGATAAAGAAAAGTGAATAATAATAAAAAATTGATTGATTTAGAGTAAAACTCTCTTCTGATTAAACTAGCTCATTTTGCTATAATTCTTTGGTGTTTGTGTTTTACTGTTACTTTGCATGGGAGTAGTGGGAGTATTTGGTTTATGGTAGTGTGAATGAACACAAAACAAAAGGTTTACCTATGTTATGAATCAAGTTTGCAATATACGCCTATCATCAAGAGGTGGTTTTTACGTTTATTAGAGTCAAGTCGCTGGAAAATAAATCTTGCATGAGGAGAACAATATTTTTTCTGAGACCATATTTTACCTACCATTCCTTGATTTCCTCCAAACTTGCCATGAAACGTGTTTGTGTCATTGGTGCCGGGGCTGCTGGATTAGTGGCAATGCGGCACATAAAAGATGATCCAGACTTGGAAGGATGTATTTTCGAGCAAGACGATGCAATTGGTGGTGTCTGGAATTATACTGATAAGACTGGAAACAATCAATATGGAATACCTGTTCACTCCACGGCTTACAAAGGGCTAAGGTGAGACTTTCATGTTTCACAAGAATAAAGCTAAATTATCATTGCAAAAAGTCATTGTAATCTTTATGCAATACTTATTTCCAGAACAAACTTGCCAAAAGATATAATGGGCTTTTTGGACTATCCATTTCATGAAACTAATTATACATACGTTTATCACAAAGACGTTTTGAACTACTTGAAGAGGTTTGCCAAACATCATGAACTTGAAGAGCTAATTCATGTAAATCCCATTTAGATTAATGATATTGTTTATTAAATTCAACTTGTGTTCCATTATTATAAACTTTTTTATGCATTTGCCCAAACAACTTTAACTTGTATTTTGAAAAACCATCAGTTTACAACGCGGGTGGTAAGTGTAGAGCCTACCGACAACACCACGAATACTACCTGGAAAGTGAAAACGGAGAATTTAAAAACAAAGGAAACTTGTGAACATCAGTTTGATTCCGTAATTGTTTGCAATGGGTANCGGGTGGTAAGTGTAGAGCCTACCGACAACACCACGAATACTACCTGGAAAGTGAAAACGGAGAATTTAAAAACAAAGGAAACTTGTGAACATCAGTTTGATTCCGTAATTGTTTGCAATGGGTAACAAAAAATAGCTCAATCGAATTATGGCAAAGAACGATTAAATATAGGTATACATACACGATAACGACAAGGAAAAAAAAGATTTGCAAAATATTATTTTATAATTTTGGCGTGCTATTTTTAGGCACTACACGAAACCAAACATGCCTGAAATTAAGAATCTGGAAGAGTTCAAAGGTGAAGTTTGGCACAGTCGAGATTACAGAGAACCGGATGTTTTCCTAGGAAAGAAAGTTATTATCCTGGGCGGTGGTCCTTCAGCAGTCGATATTTCTTTTGAAGTGAATCAATTTACTCCTGATGTAAGTTATGCTTTACAACATCCGATATTACAATCTTTTCAAAATACTAGTCATTTCAGTTTTGAAAAAATATTAAACACAACAGCTTACATTGAGCTGCAAACCCCAGGACCAATTTTTGCCTGGTTGTATAAAAATATGCCATCCAGTGGTTTCAGCTAAATGCAATTCATTCGTGACAAGCAATGGCGAAGAAGTGGAATGTGAAGCGATTTTACTGTGCACCGGTAATTATTTAATTTATACAGCACTTTGTTGGAGTTTCTAAAATTATGTATCATTTAAAAAATATATGCTACAATTTTTTATTAAATCTTATACAGGCTATCAATATGATTTTCCGTTCCTGTCTGCAAGTTGTGGCGTCTCTGTTGAGAAGGGCAAGTATATTTATCCTTTGTATCGCCATTTGATTAATGCCAAGATTCCTAGTATGGCATTTATAGGGGTTCCATTTAGCGTTTGTCCATTTC
>JAANSP010003503.1:0-11222 GCA_036850745.1 Homidia socia
CATCCATCTCCATAACATTTCTATGGCTATATAGTATCTCCATTGCCAAATGATGTATTTTTTACTCTTGTTTTGATTGCTTTTTAGCGTAGTTTTCACACCGGAAATAAACCTACAGAATATGTACTAAGTTTGTTTACCACTTTTACTATCTGTCTTGTTTTATTTCACTTTACATAAATCCAGCAAAAATGTTAAAACTCTCTACGCTATTCACTTACGAGAGCTACTTAAAAATAGAGACCAAAGTTTGGTCACCAAACGACGGATTTTTAGTGTCACACGAAATTCTATTTTTATACGTAAATACATGCGTACTTACATGCCACATTCTCTTTTCACTACATTTTTTAATATTCACTGATTTCCCTGCTGAAATAGCAGATTAGAAACATAAGCAGCATCAGATGCACTGAGTGTCTCTGTAGTTGTTTTGTAAAAAAATTAAGCATTTTTTTATTATAGCAAACCTACATACATATGTAATAATATGTAATATGTAGTATTATCAGAGGACATCAACTTTGCGTACATTTTGTAGATTGGCAGTAGAGACCAAAAACGTAAGGCAGATAATGCCTACACAAGCAAGCACCACCACCACCACCACAAGTTAGACGTCAGACGAGAAACGGATGTTTTCCTATTCCGTTTAATGAGCACACCAACAAAATATATACACTACGGAAAATGCAGCGACGGTAGGTAGGTACCCTTGAAGACAAAGTATGTGGTCAGGACCACGGCTGGCTACTGCTGTTGCATTTATTTAACTACGTTGTACTACTTTTACTAGTAATGATGATGATGCTACGAATATTCTACAACGAAAATGATCTCTATTCCTTTTTTTCCTGGAAGGAGCATTTTTGAATGGGCTAATGATGATAATAAGGATGATGACCATGGTGAAAAAATAAAATACAATTTTGAACACGTTCCAGAAGAAAGAGAGTCTAGCAGAAAATTAATATTTTTCTTCTTCTTTTTCTCCTTTCTTTCCCATTTCTTTCCTTTGGATAATATTTTTAGATGCTTCTTTCTTCTAGCAGGATAAAGTACAGCTGTAAATCAAGTGGATATGTGGTAATAACAAGTAAAAAATAATGTACAGTAAAAACAAATAAATAAAATGGGACAATTGAGAGAGTGGGAGAAAAAAGGGTTATTTATAATTTATTTTTACTCTCTTCTTAACAAGAGCTAAGTATCGCATTTTGAGGATTCAGTTGAGTTACTGTGCACGAGTTTCTATTTTTATAGTTATACTAACAAGTAAAAAATAATGTACAGGAAAAACAGATAAATAAAATGGGACAATTGAGAGAGAGGGAGAAAAAAATGGTTACTTATAATTTATTTTTACTCTCTTCTTAACAAGAGCTAAGTATCGCATTTTGAGGATTCAGTTGAGTTACTGTGCACGAGTTTCTTTTTTATAGTTTTCTCGTCTGATGATGATGACTGTTATTGTAACGTGCAAATGCTACGTGCTAAACATAATTTTTTTCTTGAAATTTTCTTATATAACTTGTTCACGTGCCTTTTAGAAGGGCAGATTTTTCTAGCATTTTTTTGTGTTTTATCTTAAATGTAAAGAAATAAACTGAAAGACCAAGCAAAGCAGCAGCGGCAGTTAAATAAAAAAACGCAAGTAGCCCAACAAGAAGAAAAAGAAAGGGTCACCAGGAGAGCAATTATTGGATTGACGTACTTACTTGCTTACTTTTACTAACGTGCCATTGCCATGAAAACATGCTGGTTTTCTTTAACATAGTCATGTTGCTGTTGTTTTTTTAACTCTTTTTATCCACGTAAATAAATACGTATACAAATTCAAATTGGCCAGGGCAGGGTTGCCACGATAAAAAAAAGTTGAAACTTTGACAAGCAAATGGGAAATAAAAGTGTGCATCAAAGCCCAATATCCATCACGTATTTCCCGTTTTCTTTTACAGCTTTTCTTGGATTTTTCCATCCATTTTTTCTTTTATAAAATCTGGACAGTATAGACATACCCATGCTATATGCTTTACCCCTACAATTGATAATGACGATGATAGTCATCATACCCGACGATAATCTTGTCTTTGTATTTACTACCACGTTTTTTACTGCCTCGGAAATCCTTTTAGGGTTTCTATTGCAATTTTTACGGTTGCAAATTTTAAGTAGCCTGAAAAAGAAAAACGCAAAAAACATGCACAGTTGCAGTTTCCATATTGAGAAACAAAACAAAAGAAGAAGAAAACGTAATGGTCGTCTTCCTTCTTACTTGTTGTTGTATTTTTATTATTCCTCCATCTGCAATTAAACAAAACTCTCTGGAGAGCGGAGAGTGACTACATCTAAAAACGAAACTGCAACTGCTTGTTGTTGTGATGCGGCCGCTGTTGCTCTCTCTCCTCCCTGCTTGTTTTATTTTATATCAATTATCCCCCACTATGCCTTCTTTGGCAGTTACAATCGCTGATGATGATCATGTAAAAAATGTGCAGCTACTTACTACTCAACTCTCTGGAAGGAAAAAAACAGCAGCTGAACAAAACGAAACTATATAATCGTTGTCGTAATTTTGATTAGGAAAAAAAGAATTAGCGGGCACGGAAGGATGAGCATTTTATTTTTCTTGGGAAAATAGAACAGCCATAATTTTAACTATTGCTTTATTTTTTTCGTTTCTTTTAAAGAAGAAGACGGCAACAATTGGTGTTGAAATAGTACAGATAGATAGATAAGCTGCTGGTAATGGTGGTGGTACGTCAAGTTTTATCGTTTTTACATTATTTTTACTTGCTTTTGTTGTTTACTCATTTATTTATTTTTGCATGTGGCCTTTGCTGTTTTCTATTTATTTGTTTGCTGGTAATAATGGTAGTAGCAGCGAGTAGAATGAAATTGCTTTTGTTACACACATTGATACTAGGAAAGAGATAAAAATGAGCAAATCTTGTAACAAAAACTTGTTTTTTTATAAAAATGCACAAAATATATTGTGATTCTCGCTTGCTCCATCTCCTCCTTGTCTCTCCTTTTTCTTCGTCAAGTGGAAATGGGCCGTGGAGAAAAGAAAGCAGAGGAGCAGAAGGGAAATAAAAAAGGAGAAAGAGAAGAAGAAAAAGAAAGACTACACTACTGTTTGCACCACTACTACTATACTGGCAGCAGCAGCAGTGCACTTGGACAACGATTCATTCCACAAATGAGCAATAAAGTCATCTGGAAATGGAAGCGAAACGGCATCAGCACCAGCACCAGCAACAACACGCAACACCAACAGCAGTAATAGTAACAGCAAGAAAATGTGATACACACGCAATTCAACTGAAATGTTATGGAAAAACTTTGACAAGTTCCAAGTAAAGCACACTCAATTACTAGGACAAGAAGAGACACCAGACTTAAAAGGGAAAACAAGAAAGGGAGAGAGAGAGAGAGAGAAGGAAACAGCCCATAATAATAACACACATGGCTCTACTACTACTACCTCCACTTTTACTACAGCAACAAAGATGGACAGATATGGATGGAAGCAAGAGGAAGGAAATAAATGAAAAAGTGGTGTGATGTTGTTGGCCGTATATAAAAAAACCATGGAATAATGTGAAGAAAGCCACTTCATTTTCATTCTTTTTTTACTTTTATACTTTTCTTCTAATTCTCTTCCCTTTTTCTTGTTGTGTCTATCTTTTCTTCCTTTTTTGACTGGTGGTGGTAGTAGTAGGAGAACAAGTGAGTGGAGCTGGAGATTGAATAGGAGAGAGAGAGAATGAAGATAGATGGTGATTATCTTTGTGGTGCTGCTGGTGGTTGAAGCGAGCAGCAGCAAGAAAGAAGAAGAAAGCGTCTTGACAAAACTGCATTCCTTCATATACACTGCGCATTCCATCCATCCGCTGATGTTGTCGTCGCTGCTGGAGAAATAAATGACAAAAAAAAGTTTTAAACAGCAGAAGCTTCCAAGGAGTAGTAGACATTAGACAATAGAATGTTGCTGGTGTTGTTGTTCTTGTTGCTTGTGCTGCTGCTGCTGCTGATATAATGTGAGATGTGTGGCATAATAGGATTTTGGTGGTGGTGGTGGCAGTGATGGCGATGTAAAGACTATTGAGCAAATGAGTTTGGCTGCATTCTTGAATATTTCAATGTGACTGCTTTTTCCTTCTCAAGTTATTTTACAAGTCATTCATAAAATTGCATAATGTGCCTGCAGCTTAAGTGTGTGTGGACGCGTTTAAGCGACAAAACAGCACAACACAAGCACCAAGAGGAGGAGGGAGGAAGGAAGGAAGGAGAAAGAAAAAGGAAAGTGAAGAAAATAAGAATTTAAGCTGGAATAGGAATAAAATATATAACATGTGCATATATTATTCAGGATGATGGGCTGGATATATAAGGTGGCTTAAGAGCAAACTTGTTTCACTAATTCACTGATACTGTTACGTAATAGAATTAGAATATCCGGGCAAAGCGAACATGATGCTGCAGCATGCTGCTGCTGCCTTGCTGATGATGATGGTGTAATAAAATTGAGAGAGTTGGAAATTTATCCATGGACTTTTAACAAAAGAGTAGGAGAATCTGTGCGGAGACACAGACAAACTGCCGAGCAAAATAAGCAGTTGAAGATAAAGATGACGATGATGATGATGACAATGCTAACACAATCCTCGGAAAATATACGGCGACGACATCAAAATTAAATTAAAGCCTTGTCTGCCAATATAATAGAATTGGATTATATGCACGAATTCAGCTTCATTTTACTCGTGCCAGTTTTCATACCTAATTTATTTATTTCATTAGGTAATATCTCCTCACATGACAACATGATCAAACAGTCAAACACACACGCTTTCCCCCACACAAAAAAATCATCGAGGACACGACAATTATGAATAGTGCAAAGTTGATCAATGCAAGCCAAAAAATACATAATCACTATACAAAAAATATAAATAATAACAATAATATTTAATATTTAGCAATATCAATTTTTATAAATTCACATGACCCAGAAAAATGAAAAGAAAGAAAGAAATAATAAAGAGTAGCGCTACTACTACCACGTCAACTGCTCTCCATTCTTGCCACCCTCATCACCATCATCCTCGTCGGCATCGTGATCATGTACTTCCTGTGAGTCTAGCGTTTTTTTAAACCAAAGGGAAATATCTTCATGACTGTCTCTAGGAAAAAAGAAGAATTTCAGAGAAGCAAAGAATTAGGGAATAAGGAGGAAGGAAGGCAGTCGTATTGTATTGGTGGTGGCAGCAGCAGCGGTAGCAGCGGTAGTGCTACTACTGGCACTGCTTGTTGTTCACGGTTCAAAATTATTAGATGAAAACGAACCAAAAAAGGAGGAAGGTCTCACACAATCACAATCAATTCATCTCTTGCCTACACATACACATGCATGCATGGAAAGGAAAACGAAAAAAAGAAAGAATGCCCAACCAACAACTGTCATCCTACAACTTTTTTTCTCTTCTTTTTTTATAGTTTTTGCCCTTTCCTTTCTCCTCTCTACTGTTTTATTGCCATCATGTCTTTTCTACAAAAGAGAACGAGAGAAACAGAGAGAGAAAGACAAAATGGAAAAGGAGATTTTTCTTGCTTTTTTGCTGAGTCAGCTTCATTCATCCACTTTGCTATAGTATTTAGAGGGGAAGAAAATAAAATAGCAGCAAACTATCTTACTTTTTTTCTCTCTCTCTTTCCATTATAACGTATATGTATAAAGTTTAGCATCTCACATGCCAGCTTGCTGCTGCTGGTCATGTTGCTGCTGCTGTAGGAACGGTGGTGGTGATTGTGGTTCCTTATAAAAACGTCACACAAGAATTGTTACTAGACAACCCACAAAAACATTCTTGTGCTAAGGTAAAAGCACAGCCGTATGCAATATAAGTTATGTATAAGACTGGCGTAAAGAAGAAACTTATTTTTATGTATTTTATAGGGCCTCTGGTTTTCTTCAGGGGCAAGGCAGCTGCACAAGTGCTGGAGAAAGATGTGGATTGAAAATGAGAAAAAGTGATAGGGGAGCTGCCACAAAATATGACAGGAAATATTTTAAAGAAAAGAAACTGCTACATTCTCCCATTCAATTTCTAATACAGTAAATACCTACACATTATCATGATATTGTGGAAACAATAACAAAAATGTATGCAGACTTTGGTAGTTACACCAGAACCCTGTGAAAATCAAGATTCTCTGGGGTTGATGGAATTGGAGGTGGCAGTGGTGGTGATTGGGTGTTTTGAGGAGACAAGTGTGATAGATTCGTCAGGAAATGAACTTACATGCTGTCAGAAATGTTGAGTACAGAAGGAGAGCTGATGATTTGATGATTGTGCTCCGCCTGCTGGCTGGCTGGCTGTTTGGCGCTCCTTATTTATTTAATCTCCGTTCTGTATGCATACGTATTACCTGGATTACCGGCAAGACTTCCAGCAGACACAACATTATTGCTTTTTATCCAACGAGGAAACGTCAGTTGAGTTTACTGAAAGGGATTCTGTTAGGAGCTCAGCTCTCTGCTGCCACTTTGTATAGATTTCTTTGAATTTGCCTACTTAACTTTCAAAGTAAGAGATCCCCATGTCCATCTAAAAAAAGGCGAATGGTTAATATAGGTAGGTTTTTTATTTTAAAAAAAATAAAGTATCCCCGCCGATTAAGAATGCTATTTTTCTTTCTAAAGACAAGAGGAAATACAGATGTACATGTGCTCGGACAATGAGAAATTGCAAATGCTATCCTTTATTTCAGTGAGGTAGACAGACAGACAGACTATCAGCTCTCTGCTGCCACTTGTATAGATTTCTTTGAATTTGCCTACTTAACTTTCAAAGTAAGAGATCCCCATGTCCATCTGAAAAAAGGCGAATGGTTTATATAGGTAGGTTTTTTATTTAAAAAAATAAAGTATCCCCACCGATTAAGAATGCTATTTTTCTTTCTAAAGAGACAAGTGGAAATACAGATGTACATGTGCTCGGACAATGAGAAATTGCATACGCTATCCTTTATTTCAGTAAGGTAGACAGACAGACAGACTGAAAGAGACAGAACGTCTGTACGTGCTTATTACTTTGTATAAGCTTAATCAAAATATAATCGTGTTGATGCATGCAAAAGCATGCTGCTGGTCGTTTACATTGTTAGAATTTTCCCTTGAAACACACACATTCATAAAGATATATACATTGATAGATACACGGATTTATACAGACAGATTACTTTTTTTGTGAAAACTCATGGAGCGGCTATCGATCCGTACAATGCAATTGATTGTACTATACTACGGCCAAGGAAGAGTATTACATACTTACGCTACTTACGATATCTAGACTTTACTCCTTGTGCAGCGTTCTTTTATAGCATCAGCCAACACATATCATCATCATTATCATCATTCTCTTCCTCCTCCCCCAGTATAAAATAGTAGTGGCGAGTAGTGGTGGTGGCAGTCGTGTGGACTAAAGTGCACCGTTATTTTTTTCTCTCTTTCTCCCTCTCTCGCCATAGTTGGCTTGGCTCAAGTCTAAAACGAGTTTACATAGAATAGATGATTACAAAGACACACACACACATGCATGCAACGTAACAAGCAGCAGAAGCAGCAACACACACAGCTTCTCACTTTTCATAGTCATCATCATCATCATCATCATCAGTAAAAGCATGAGGATCACACACGAAAAAACTGGAAGAAGACGGTCACAGTGTGCCAACAGCAAAGGGAAAAGCAGACTTGTAAAATGCACTATGCTACTACTACCAAAGCATGTAGTCTTCATCATCATCATCATCATGATCATCAGCATCAGCAGAATGCTAGCGAGCAAAAGCAGCATGGCAGCAGCGATGGTGAATGATCCAAATGCCTTGGTTTCTGCTGATGCTGCTTCCATGATGCAAGTTGTTCTGGAGAATGGGAATAAAGAAGGGAAGAAAATGGAAGGAAATGTATGTGGAATGTACCACGTAAGCTACATAAGCCGGCACAAAGCAAGGATACTATGCTGCTGCTACCCACACTCAGCACACAAAGCACAATAATGGCATTGGTGGTGGTGGTGCTGGCGGCGGCGAGTAGTAGTTGTAAAAAAGCAGGCAAGTGAGAGAAAAACAATGAAAGGAGAAGATGGGAAGAGAGGATCTTTCTCAGCAGCAGTTACACGTAAATACACAGCAGCAGCAGCATCATCCCATTGCATTTTCCAACAGGAGCATGATATGACGATGGTATTACTGTAGAAAAGAACCAGAGAAGAAAGCGAATGTAAAAAGCAGCCGAGCAGTAGAGAAGAAGAACCACTCTGCTATCGCCACCACCACCACCGCCGCCACCACTATCACACATAGCGGTAGAAGCAGTTTCGGATGGATTTTGGGAGAAAGAGAGAGAAAAGATGTTAAACAGATTGAGCTTTTTTTGAGATGGTACATTTAATACCAGAGAGCGTATTTCAGTGTGTCTTTCCCTCTGTATTCCACTCATGCAAGATATTCCTAGGAATGCTGTCTTGTCTCGGGAAACTTTTATACATCAGCTACTCCTTGCACACATAACCATTACTCTGTTGAAATTCCCTAAAAAAGAGAGAAACGGCATGGTAGTAAGTACATGTTGTAGCAGCAGCAGAGTAGAATGCATGCATGCATGCATGTGTGTATGTGTGTTTTTTTGTACTTAGGTACATACCGATACGTACACGTTTCCCCATCCTTGAAAAACACGAGGAAGCAACTTCTCCCAGAGAAAAAGAGAGAAGACAAAATTAAGCATGGTACAATGGCTGACGTATGATGTACTTAGTTTTTGTGTGTGTATGTTCAGTAGCAAGGTTGTTACACAAGCTTGCATTTATAATACACTACCATTCCGTTGTGTCTAGCTTCTTTCATTTTTTTCCACAAAGGGGAATCCATAGAAAAAAGACTATAGGGAAAAATGTAGACAATGTATGCATGCACCTTATGTACATCTTATCTATTCTTTCCTTCCATATTTTTTTTCTCTGGGTAGACCCAACCTGTTCATGCAGCAGTACTACTGGTATACTATATTTTTTACTCCACTTCCATGCATTTTTCCCCTTGTGTAATAATACAGAGAAACACGCTGCTATTCTCCAACTGCCTATTTCTACTCTACGAGAATATTTAGAAAAAAACAGACAAAATTGTAGTAAAGAAGCTACTGTACTGATGATGTTGTTGGAAAAACTCAACTTGCCAAAAGGAAAGACGCTCCTTTTCAAAAAAAAATCCCATTCTAAACAGAGAGCTGCTTCCAGTGAGACGGCCTCACTTGCCATATTTTCTCTCTTTGTGTGCGTCGCTGCTTTCTCCACTCCATCCAAACTTTACTTGCTTTCCTCCCTTCATTCTTACAACATGCAGCTTGTTGGTTTTTGTGCAAGTATGGAAACGGGAAATGCTCCTAAGCTTACACACTCTCTGCATTCTTATTCATCATCATCATCCCTACGGTATTTACCGTCAACTATCTTCAAGCTTCAGAAATCGTTTTTCTCTCTGTAAAGAAAGATGCTGCACGTGCAGAAACAGCAGCCTTCCCGTTCAAATTGTCTGTCTTGTATATCTCCCTCTTGAATCGTATGCTGTGCTGATGACTGCACTGTTGATAATGACGAGAACACAACTTTTCCCCTTTTTTATTCCCCTTTTTTCTTATCTTGTAACTACACCACAGAAAAAAAGTCAATAAACTTTTCCTCCCGTATCCATGGATACTAGTGTGCAGCTCATGATGATGAAAATGGAGAAAAAAGATGGTGGTAATAACACCACCAAACTTTTTCAAGTTCACTTTTCTTTCTTTCTTTCCTTTTTTTTCTCTCTCTCCCTTCTTTTCTATCCTTCCATCTTCATGTCCAACCTCTTTACTTTTTATTCCTTCACTTGTGTCATGCTTTTCCCTCATTTCATTCCTCCAACCACTGTTGTTTTCTCTTATTGTTGTTGCTCCTGTTATCCATATTATTTTTTCCTTCTCTTCACTTCTCTCCCATTTGCTTCTCCGTCTGTCCAAATGCCTGTCCATCCATCCATCCTTTTCTTCCTTTCTTTCTCTTGCTCTATCTCTCTCCCTTTTTTTCTACCCGGCAGCACTATTATTGAGCAATACTTACACCATCCATCTGCCTTCACAGTTTGCCTACACACACAGCTAGTTATATCTGCACGTTACAACTTTTATGAATGCAATGTAGTTGCATGCCCATTATACTTACATACATTACTATTATTATTATTTGAATAAATAAACAACACAACTGACATACTCACTAGTAGAGTCAGCAGGAAAAGAAAAAATGGAAAAAAGGAGGAGATGGCGGTGGCAGTGTATTCTCTGTGTGCTTTTTGTGGCTTGCCTTGTGCTCTTGGTTTTCCCTGTCTTTCATAGCACACACATACCGCTTTATCTTCATACGCTACATATCTTCCCTTTCACAACGTTTCCTTTTTTTAGTCTTGTTCATCATCAGAAAAAAAATCCATGCATTTTTTTCTCCATGAAAATTCTAGAAACAAAAAAAACTTGTGTCTGTAAAAGTGTGTTAGTTAGTAGTGGTGGTGGTGGTAGTATTATTTCCATTGCTTGCACAAGCTGTCTATATATGGGAGCAAGAAAATGTACGTTTTTACTTTCTCCACGACCACCACTACTTACTCTCTTTGTATGTGTGCACGCTTATGTAAATAGTATAGCTGTGTGCTCTCTTTGCTTACTTGCTGCTGCTGTTTCTCTCAGTGATCCGATGATGGTTCTGTTTCTTCTTTTTCCCCTTTTCTTCCTGCTGACGACCACCATGATCATGATGACGATGACGATGATGACGATCATATAAATGGATAGAGTTGGTACTGGCTTGGATCCAGTTGTTTCACGGCATCAGCTCCGCACAGACATATACACACACTCAGCCCCTCACATAAATATACACACGGAGCAGGCGAAAAGCATCAGCAGCAGCAAGCAAGAGATTTAGCAGAGATGCTCTAACTAAAAAAACACGCCGTCTCTTCTCTCTCTCTAAAAAATGGGAAATAAAATAAACCAAACTTCCGTCCTAGCTTACTACACCAGCGCTACAAACTACTATCGCTGCTACTGTCATACAACTTGTCATACAATTATAATTTTTTCCCCTTCAGTGGCAAAACTTTTTTCTCAGTGTACA
>JAANSP010003504.1:0-11220 GCA_036850745.1 Homidia socia
CAGAAGATGCCTCTTTAGCTTAAGTTGTAAAGCACCAAGCCGGATACTTGGAAGATGCGGATTCGACACCCGCAAGAGGATCCCAACTTTTGCAAGCTACTCTCCCACATAAATATCACTCTGGCTTTACTCCCTGATTGATATCGTGTAGTTTTCCATGTAATGTGCATTAAATTAATGCCATTAATATAGTTAATTGTAAAACTACACTGTCTGCCCTAACTCGAAAACAGATTTGTAGCAATCCATCGCGTATAGTCACCCAGCTACATAACCTTATGTATACTTTGAAAGGTATCATTTGTATCAGTTAACTACAAGTATCCGAATCCGAATCCTTGATGTAATTTTAGGAAAGTTTATGTTGCACAACAATCGGCAAGTGTTTCACTACTGATTGATTGAATACTGACACTGGGTGATCAAATCTTGATATACTAAAAATAAAAAGTGAAAATATGCGAATTTGGAATCATTCAGAAAGCAGCCAGCTTTTTTGCCTTTGCCTTGCCACTTTGCGTTGCGAGAGTGCGAAGTAAAGTCGAAGTGCTTGCCCCTCCCCGAACTCAATCTGGGCTACGCACATTCTCTGGTGTTGGTTGGTTCTATGCGAATGTATAGCTCGCTTCCGTCCATCCACACATACACACTCCACACACACTGTGGTGTGCTGTGACTGTGACACAACAACAACAACAGCAGCAGCCATATACATTTCTGGCAAAGAACAGAAAAATACACATAAGGAAAAATCTTGTTTCTAGAATCTCGAATGCTTAGCGAATAGCGATTATTATTAGAGCTTGTAATATGGTTATGGTAGAGTTTTCAGTTCAATCGGCATTGCTGTAGCTGGAATAAACTTAAGTAAGAAATTTAAAAAAGCTGCAGTGCAATTAAATTAATAATATTCTTCGTCACACAGTTCCGGATTGTTTGCGATTCGTCGTATTAAAGGTAATAATAAGCTTTTTTATTCATTCATTTGTTTTAGCTGAAGTTTGTCCGAGTTTGTCGAAATAAAATGCCAACTAGCTCCCTTTAAAATAACTAATGTGTTTTTGACCGTTAAAACAAACTTTTACATTCTGTTCCTATTTCCTATCCTATTTCCTTACTATTCTTCGTTTGGTGTCTATTCCTTTAATTTTGATTTTAAGTCTGATAATAGAGTCCAATGTCCCCAACGCGTCCTACTATTGTTCATCTAACAAACTAACAATAACAATAATGAATAATCAGATGTTAAGATCTGAGAGTAATGACTATGTTAAGGTCTTTCATTTTTATTGCAAGTTCACTTCAATTAACCTTCACTTACATTATTTATTTATTTATATATTACATTTTTGTGTTGTGATCCTTGTTTCATTTTAGCTAAAAATCTGAGTTTTGGAGATTGACCGGTTAACAGTTGATTGACCACAAGGATTACGGATCCAATCCGTTGTCCTGTTGGTGACAGAAAAAATATCTTTATAAATTTTAAAATATTTTTTGTTCGATGACTGCAATCGCTGACGTTAAAGTGGAAACAAAAATGGAAGTAGATGGTCAACAAGCTGGTGGGAGTTTGGGGGGAAACAGCCAATCATGGAGGGAATAACAGCAACCGCGGACCGAAAAGAAAGCGTGGTAAGTGTTTCTGTTTAGATTGTTTGACAAAAGGAGAATGATTTTCCGAAATTTTCTTTACATGATGATTCAACGGAATTACCGTTTGATATAAAGTATGATACGTATTCCACTGGCTGCTTTATTATTTATCTGATTATAGTTTAGATTTGTATATCGAATGGGACGGGAAAATGATTCAGTAATTGACAATAAAATCTTTTATTTGTTCGCAGGAGGAGGTCCTGCAGGTCCAGGGCGCAATTCATTTGGAGGAGGACGAGGTGGTTCTCATCACGGAAGCAATGAAAGAGTGGACAGAGACAGACGGTTTGGTGGCCATGATGGAATGGACGGTCCCATGAACAAAAAATTAAAGGTGTTGAACCCAGAGGTTAGTATACAAGTTTATACATGGATGTACAAGTACAATGTATTTTAGGAGATGAATTTAAATATTATAACTGACTCACTGCATTTTCTATGCTGCCTTGTTTTACAGCAAAGAATTATGGAAAAGATTCGATCTCTTCATGGGCAGACGTGTGATCTTCCCCCCAAGAAACACGAACTTAAAAAGTTCTTGGCCAATACAAGACTATATATTGGAAACATTGCTGCTGAAGCAACAGAAAGCGAAGTGAAGGAGCTTTTTGTTGCATTCGGCGAAATTGATGAATTATTTTTGAATAGAGAGAAGAACTTTGCTTTCCTCAAAATGGTAAGTTTGTGCACAAATAGCATGTCACTAGAATAAACAGTACACAATTAAAATGATGATTTACGGAATTACCGATTGATTTATACCAATGATAAGTATTCCATTGGCTGCTTTTTTATCTGATACATAATTTATTAGAAGAATGAGCTCTACCAAACGATTTGCCACTTCCACATTTATGCTTTATCTTTATCTTTGCATTTTGTTATTTGTACAGGATTTTCGAACCAATGCGGAAAGAGCCAGGGCAGAACTGGACCAGCATCAATTGAAAGGACGACCTATTAAGGTACGATTCGCTCCAGCTAGTGTGAGGGTAAGAGTCAAGAATCTCGGACCAATGGTGTCCAATGAACTGCTAGAACTTGCGTTTTCCGTTTTCGGAGAGGTCAGTATTACAACGTAATATTAATTTATTAATAAACTCCCTGAAGCTGGTAATTATGCAGTACATTTTGAAAATTCCTTTGCTTTGATTGATTGCAGATTGAGCGTGCAATTGTGCTTGTGGATGAAAAAGGCAAGTCAACTGGTGAGGGGATTGTTGACTTTACGAGAAAAAATTATGCACTTGCTGCCCATAACTTTTGCAGCTCAAAGTGCTATTTCATCACAGCTGACTTAAGACCTATTATTACTGAATTGGGCGACATGAGTGAAATGGATGAGGGCTTGCTCGAAATTAATTTACCCAAACGGGAGTACAACAAAGAACGGGAATTAGTGTATTACAAAGCCAGAGAGGTTTGCTGATAGAACATTTTTGTTGTAATACATCTCACGTCTGATTTAGATTGAAGTAAATTTTCTGTCATTTGAAACACTTTGTTGTTGTTATAGATTGGACCAAGAATAGCTGATGATGGCACGTTCGAACATGAATACGGCACCAAGTGGAAAAATCTGGTCACCGAATTCAAGGAAAAAGAACAGGCTCTGAAGGAAGAGATGGCCCAAGATCTGGAGAAATTGCAGGCCCAGATGGAAATCGCACGTTATGATTACGAGACGGAAATGCTTCGTGAACGTAAGTTGGATATCTCATTAGATTAGTTGTCAGATATTCTAAACTCTAACCGTTTGCGTGAGTTTGGTCATTCGGTGTGATTTACGTAACATAACTAGGAATTTTCATACTGTCGTAATTTCAGAACTCAGACGACGTGAGATAGATCATGAGCAGAGAATGCAAAGAGGAGCAATTACTTTTGGTGGAGGATACAGCCGTGGTGGTGGTGATGCTCCCATGATTCCTCGAGATCCAATTGGTCAAGATGGTCTGGACGACGGAGAATCTCCCAATGGAGGTGCTTTTGGTTTTGACCTCGATTTCGGTTCGACAAAAGAAACTAATTTTTAAACATCCTGTACTTCTCTAACTAGCAAATGTTTGAACGATTTTTTAAAACTTTCTCTGCGACAAAATGCGACAAAACTTATTGTTAATTGTTATTCCTTGTTCTGCAATTTATGCTACATGAAGAAGTAAAGGTTGTTAATGTGTATGTAGAAATGATGATTCACGGAATTACCGTTTGACTATCGTTATGAAACAGTATTCCATGGCTGCTTTTTTTTCTGATTACAGACTTTTGTTTCAATAAAAGTCTCTAATTTGAGTGGGATATATTATTAATTGATGTGTAGTGCCAATTTTATTTCAGACCGTTCTAATGCATCTGGAATGCCATTGGCTCCACCGCCAATGCCTCCATCGGGATTGATGTCACATCTTCAAGGTGGAAACAACTCTGGTGGGGGAAATTCGTCAGGACCAACTTGGGTAAGAAAACTCTACCGACTTTCTATTCTTTAGTTTTAGTTTGTTAAAAAGCCATTTGGCTGGCAACCTAGAAAATTAAGTTCACTGGTTCTGGCTGAAAAAAAACATAAAAAGAAAGAACAGCAATGGAATTTTACAATTTTAGATTTCCTATTTGACGAGTCGGAATAGTTACATAATCATAAAATTTAATGATGCGACTGGTATATAATGTTTACTCAAACTAACATCTTCTGTATTATAAATATAACAAAAAATCAAATACTATACACTTGTCCACTCGAAAAATTCATGAAACTAACGTTTCTTTGCAATTATCTTCTAATTACTGTACTTACTGTATTAAAATTATTTAGGTATTATGTACCGTGAATGTTGGAATTCACTTTTGTATCATCTTTACCTAGTATAGCATTTGTGTTGCACAAGTTCATGTGGATTGTGGATGCATTGCATTAAAGTTTCATAAAAATCAATTTGTGAATCACATGAAATTGTGATCTTCATTTTTATGCGGGTACCATAATGTGACGTTAAACTAAGAAACATTTAAGTTTCTTATTAAAAAAATCTCTCAGATATTTTTTAAATACAAAAACTTGAAACATGATTAAAAAAAAATTCGCGCTAGTTGCAAGTATTCTATAGAAAAAATTTGAATATCAAGGTTGTTTGTTTTCTGGCAAGGTTCGCATTAAAATTGAATGCTGATGTTTTTCTTTTTTGACCTGCTTACCCTACTTTAAAGAGTATTATTGCTTATAAAATGGTTCCGTTATATAAAATGTCGCTACACGATTAGTCAATCTTTATAAATTTACACTGAGGATAATTGGCCTGTCGTGTAATTAAGATTTTAGAATATACGTACATTATAAATCACATTTTGGACTTTAAAACATTTATGTGTATTCTAAAAATGATGGATAAATGCTAGATTTATGAGTTACAGTCGCATCAAAATACAAACAAATTCTGGTATACATTGTAGTTTATTCCGACTCATAGGTAGGTTTTTTACTTTTTGTTCATGAAAAAACACTTGTGTGTATTCTAAAAATGATGGATAAATGCTAGATTTATGAGTTACAGTCGCATCAAAATACAAACAAATTCTGGTATACATTGTAGTTTATTCCGACTCATAGGTAGGTTTTTTAAATTTTTGTTCATGAAAGAAACAAATTACCTAACTAAATTCTGAATTCAGTCAGAATTTCATAATTTTAAAAAATTAAAATTAAACTTAAGAAAGTTAAATCGCCAGATTCGAACTATATTTTGCAATCTTGTAAGTTTGAAATATGTTGGTATCAAATTATTGTACCTCACTGCAGGAAATATCACCATTTGGCCTGGGACAAATGGCAAGCAACTTTGGTCAACAATCATCTTTTCGGGGTGGTAACGAGCAACGTGAAAGCCGTTTTTCAGGGGGTGGTAATCGTGGGCAAAGGGGAAGTGGTGGAGGGGGNAAAGGGGAAGTGGTGGAGGGGGTCGTGGTGGTAATAGGGGTAACTTTAGAGGAGGTCGGGGGGGAAGACGTTAAATAAACGTAACTTGTTTCCGAACATGTAAATGTAACTGCGGTAGTGCGGTATACATCTTCGTACTAGTAGCGTCGGGCGGGATCTTATAAAATATCAACGTGTGGGAATAATATTGGAAACAAAAAGCATTTTCTTAATGGCATAAAAATAAATCTATAGTAGCTATAATTAAACTGTTCCAATCAGTTGACATGAGGCGTTGTTATCTTGTTTGAGTAGGCAAAAGTTTTTTATGGAGGCATTTAACATTTAATTTGAATTTAATTTTTTCCACATTATGTAGCTTAGTTTAATTTCAGTGTAGTTTGTTGTAATTGCTTATTTTTACTAACACAAAAAAATTAACAAAAAATTATACAGTAGTGAACGAGACAGTTGACTCGCCGTAATTTAGCATTAGTAGGAAAAAGGAACATTTTCATTGAATTATAATAATTTTCCTTTGTAATATATTTTTAGTGGAACAATATAACGATAAGATATTCAATGTATACCTAGATAGATACTATAATTGAGTTTACAATTTGATAGTGAATTATTTATTAGTGCACGAAAGGAGTTTCCTTTATAAAATATATACACAATGAACAAGTATAAATATTTACTTTAAATGTAGGACTGGGGAACTGTCATTCCCAAAGAGCAAAGCCATAATCCATGGAACTGTGAAGAGTTTGAAAGGCAAAGAAATGATTATGGCTATGCCGGTCTCTTCTCTATGTATCCTTGAATTTCAAATTGATGACTTAACTGTATAAAGTAAGGAATATACTACTTCAATAATTATGGAAGATTTCTCTAAACATTCAGAAAGTTTGATTTGTACGTTACATTTTAGGACTCAAAATCTGTTTTACAACGTTCGTCATCCTAAAAACTATTGTTATTCTATTATATATGTGTCACCAAATATTGCTTTTTCTCTGGTTTAAATTTAATATTATGCCCCAGTATTATATTGTTATTGATTGTTAGAAATAAATCCATTTTTATTACATCGTGGTACATTCATATTCGAGTTACTTAATCACAAGCAAAGATGTCTCTACTGCACCAGCGAATTTAACACCACAAAATGACGTTCTCAAAAAACTTTATTGACGAGTTTAGTAGCAGCAGGCCCGTCCTGATCGCTAGTTTCCTCATGTAACCTATTATAAATTTTTGAATGACTTTATGCAAACGTAGCAATTTTTTTTTAAAAAAAAGGCTGTTACAAATTCCATGTATTTTTAACTGAATTTCCAAATTCTCAAAAGCTGATTAATTGTTTATGTACTAGAAAAGATTTTTACCTTTTTTTATTTCTGAATAGGTAAATACCTAAAACCTATATATATTTCAATTTTCAATCGTAAAAGCTGACGCGTAGACCGTATACCTACTGAGCATGCAAACATGCATAACAATATGCAATGATATTAGGTTTGATCAATACAATGCTATTTTTGGGTGCCGGGTGCCATAGACAAGGTTTGCATTTGGTGGTTGTTTATAGGGGTTTTGACTTTAAAATATACTTTTCCGATACAACACACAATATAAATTACGTATGTGTATAATAGATCACGTATCAGTACGAAGGATTTATATACATGTCCCATTCGTTGCATCGTGGAACGATGCAATTCTGCTTTTGACTTTGCAGAAAAAAAATCTCAAAGCAGCCATTGGAATTTTCCGCTTGCTGCATTATAGCATTCTCGTTGAAGCCACGTTTCTATTTTTCTTAAGTACATGTTATGTGTAGTGGTCAATGTAGCCTGCCATCGGCTATATGAATTGCAAAGTATAAAAATGCAAATCGTTCCCATTTAGTACACGGTTAAAAAATTGCACCTTGTAGTTGTAAGTACATGCATTATTATACATAGATATATACGTACTTTCAGCGTTTTTAACTGCAAAAACCCATTTTTTCGGTTCACAAGTAAATGTATGATTTATTCACATTTATTGTTGGGGGATTGATACGTGAAATAGGCATCATTGAGAAATAATTCAATCTCATTCCCATATGAAAGAGTGATCTGAATCTGAAAGATAGATGCTTCATTTACTTATAACTTATAACAATGTCCGTCGCCACTCTTAAGCTTCACTACAAATCCAGCAAATTCATATTATGCTTTTAGTATGGTTGAAGGTGAGCCGTGTTTTTGTGGTGGCGTAATCATGATATAAAGAATCTCTAAAACCAGCACAAGATGTAAAAGGGGAAACCATATCAGCTCTGACTTGCTCAAGCTTGTTAGGTAGATATTTACACGTATAGCATTGCATAAGCGTCAGTTCTTGCTTGAGTGCCGGTCGAAGAACATCACCACCAGCAGCGCAGCGTGTTTTACCAAAGCAAAGGCTTATAATTCATTTTTCTCTTAGCGTCAGCATGTGTTTTTCATTATATTTATTCACTATCCATTTTTAACTTGATGCCTGATTGCATATTTCAGTACAGTGAAAGTGAAAAGTGTTCAGTTAGATCAGAGGTAAACTGACGGAAACATCATACATCCAATCCAGGGACTTTTGTCACTGTCGCACAAGGTGGCATTTTAATTTAGTTTTATTATTATGAAATCTGGATGTTTCGTCGGACCTTCTTGAAAGTATAACTGCTTTGATGTAACTTTTAACTTACCGTTTTGGCGTTTTGTTGGAAAAAGAGTTTCTCTCAATATGGAAATTTGTACACTTTTCGTAGTGAGCTCACATAAAAGTGATGTTTTGTGTTTGATTGTTAATTTTGGGACACCTTAAATGATTGTTAAATATACGTTCTGTAGTTTTAAACAGCTTTAATAAGTATAATGTGATCATTTGATTTACGCATTAGTGTAACAGTTTACTTGTTCGAACCATTATACCTATTTGGCTTCGGAAAAAATACATGCTTAATAATTAAAATGATGATGATGTGTAAAAGAAACGTTAGTCGTTTTGCTGAAATTAAAATAGACCTGCAATAGAAGTTACCGATGGATCAGTTTAACATTGGCAAAAAAATGAGGAGCTTGATTGGAAACATTGTTATTTGTCTCCTTGTTTTTTCCCCGACATTTGGCTTTGGCGACAACTTGGGTGAGCTAAAGTGATTTGAATTTCAATTCCCTTCATTCTGACTTATCTACTCTTTACCGTGGCATGTTTTTTGTCGTACGTAAGAATCGACAACATTTTTGCGTATTTGCAGCAAGGTTCATAGAAAGTTGAGCTTTGTATACAGCATAATACAAACATGCTTCATACATTTATGGAAGTATTTTGAAATAAAACTTTCCTTTAAATAGATCGTCTCCTTCTGGAAACTGAAGTAAAAGGTAAATGTAAACAGGTGAGGTATGCATAATGTATGGTAAATTGATGAAGTGAAACCGGACAAGTATTATCTTAAGTGTGTGCGCCCATCCATTCAACGGATCCATGACATGGTATTGTGTGGTCGTGTCGTACGTAAACTGTGCAATTAGGCAGCAGAGTAAACACAATTCTATTGGGCATTGCATCGGTGTCATTCGCCCTCCAGCTACGTTCATAGTAATACCTATTTCTCGTTTCACTTTCCGTTGTACACATTTCTCGTCGTCAATTTTAAAGTTTTCTGCATGCATAATGCAAACGTGATGGTATGGTGATCATGCATGACTTTATTTGCTTTTGCGTTCTATTGCTCATTCAAGCTTGCACTAACATGTTCAAAATTGTATCTTACTACCTACTACCACCTCACCACGACAGGCTGTTCTTAAGGCCGTTTTATCTATAATTATAATTTACAACCGTATTAATATGTAGGCATTATTATATACTCCTGCACTGCAGCCAAGTTGTGAAATTGCATCATCGCATAAACTCTTGAATCGTCATTGTACAGTGCACACTTGTAACGTAAATACGTGCTTAAGATATATACTTTGCTATTTTATCTTTGGGGTAAAAAACTTGTTGAGCATGATATAAATATAATAAGAAGTCTGTTACAGAAAATAAGTCGTAAACGTATATAAACGTAAAGATATTTTTTCTCATGGTCATTTCTTAATCTGTTTTTACAATCAGCGCCACATGCATGTGTAAATTATTTTTTATTGGAAAAGAAATGTAAAATGAAATGAAACAGCATCTTCATAAAATGCATTCTCTTTTCAAAAAGGAGAAAAAGATTTTGAAATGTGAAATGAGTGTTATATCATATCCTATGATGTATGTGTATGTGTACGAATATAATTTATTTAACGAACCAACTTATCATGTTGGCATAAAATCGTCTGCATATCTTCTTCTTTTTCTTCTCAGAAATTCAATATCAACATTTAAAAGATTATCTCTTAATAACGAAATTGACTTGTTGATATGTAATGTAGGCATACATGCAGATAGTTTAGTGTGGTGGTTAGTGGTAAGAGTCAATGTTAGGAAACGTGATTCAGGTCAGTGATGGTATTAAAAAAATGTTCTGAATTAGCTCATTTAGCTCTGTTTGGATTTGAGATGTAAAACTTGTGTAATACCAACATGAATGTGTTATATGATGTTGTCACTATTAATTAAATCTATAATCAAGTTACTGGAGAAGTGGAGAAATTTAGTCGTTGATGTACATTTTATTTACAACAGGTCCGCTGGTGGTATTTTTACTACTCACTAAAGTCTTTCTAATCTTTTTGTAAATCCTGTCATTTTTCATGGTGGCGAAAGCCTGCCTGATCATGGTTAGCTTAGATGATTTAAGAAACGTTTTTTGTTGCATAGAGGATAAATTTTAGTCTTGAAATATAATACTTTTGGTAGCCTCTCTTCTCTCTCTTTGCTATGGTATTGGTATCTTGTCGGCTGTTACAAATCATTTCTCCGCAAGCAAAGTATTCATCAAGTAAAATATCAAGTAAAATTAAAATAGAACTATACTATTGCAAATTGAAGACTTATTTAATTAAATGTTTCGATTCAATAACGTGAATCCTCACCTATCATCCAATAAAGCAAAGATAAAAAGGAGTTTTGAAAAAACGATCTCTTCCTTCCTGCTCATGCTCAACAGAGGCTTTTTCTCCTTCATTGCATTTGAATATCTATAAATTTCTTTGTTTTCCTACTTTCAAAGTTTATAAGAAACAGTTAACGTTATAAATACGTTTTCAATCTGCATTGCTTTCGCTACTTCCGAAAATTGCGATTGAACGATTTTTAATTGAACTGAAACAAACACAAACACTTTTTGCATTCATTGAAAAATGAACAATATTCATGAAATGCTTCTAATGAAGCTTTTATTTGACTGACTTCTCAAGGTGAAATTCAATAAAGTTTGCATTTTACAAAATATATCATAATATGTTATGAGCAGTGCGCAATGTGCATACACCTCCACTTTTTTCGACTTCAAAAAAACTTTTTTTTTGTGCTCAGAGCGTGTGTTGTAAGATTCGGCGTATTTACCCCAGTAAATTTCTGCTTTTTTCTTCACTACTAATGAGATGTCATCATGACAAGACGTTTGCACAGGTGGGTTATTATTTCATTTCAATTTGTAAAAAAATCAATACTTAATC
>JAANSP010003505.1:0-11220 GCA_036850745.1 Homidia socia
TGACCCACACAAGCTAAATTCAAGGGAGTGCTAACAACAGTATGGAATAAAATTAGCAGAAAAGTTGCAGTATGGTAGGAAATAACTCCTCTTTCAAGCAATTATTCTTCCAATATTTTCACGGTGACAAAGGCAAAGTATAACGACAAAAAGAGAATTCTAGGGCATTTTGAGTCTTGGGAATCCGAATATGCAAACGGTTTTGTTATAGCACATCATGCTGTTTCTACAAATGCGTTAGAAAAAATTCGCCCTATTTCGTAGATACCCTTTAGGTATTTCAATCATTGTATTTTATATTCGGTTAGCTGCAAATTGGTGCAAGCTAGCCAAAAACAAAGACAAATTGCATAACCAATTCAAGCATAAATTCCTCAAATGGTGCAAAATGTAGTGGATAAATTAGTGTTACAACCTTGTCATTTATAAAAGTGATGTTTATAGCAGAAGGCTTTGTTTTCTTTGCTTTACAAAAAATATACATAGAGAATTCCAACGTATTTTATGCATGACAAAAATTCAGCTTCACCTTGTACCGGCTCAGGTAAGCAAATAAATACTGAATAACGAATGTGCTCACTCTGTTTCCATCTGCCAGCCTTTTGCCTTACTGTAGAATGCGCAAATGTTTTACACCAGTAATGCTGATTGTTTTCAAAAGAGGCTGCTTAGTGCTCACTCACACAGCCTTCATGATAGAAAACGATATGAAAAATACATTTTTTTGTTCGGTCGAGTTTATTTGTTTCATCGCAATTCTATTCCTTTTTAATATAATGATTCAATATTTTAATCTGCTACGTGCAATCAGTCTAATAATAAATCCTAAAATAACTTTAGTAAATAAATACTGTTTTCGATCAGCATTGCTTTAATTCTTAAATGTTAAGCTCATCAAGTTCATTCATCACTCTGAGCACCAACTCTTCAGCGTAAGGTCGCCCAACAACTTGCACTCCAATCGGTGAACCAACCGAATCCGCAAACTCTTCTCCAAGGTGCTTGCCACTTTCTTTCCACACTCTCACTGTACCTGCAGGCAGGTCCAGTAGATTCCATATGAATGTGTAAACTCCAGGCACTGCATATTTTCAAAATAAGTATTTGTGGAATTGATTTAATTTGTCTCGTTTTTTGTAGAAAAACCTAAAGGTTTAATATTTTAGGTTAGCATTTCTAAAACAGATTAGCTTCTTACGCAATCCCATTTTCATTATTTTTTCTGGAGTGGTAGCTGGCACTCCAAATACTGGGCATATGATTACATCAACATCAGTCATACTGCTCAGTACCTCGTCCACAAACTGTTCTCTCAATGAAGCAGTGTTCCAAAGATCACAGTCTGAGTTCATGGTTGCATGCAAACGTTCAATTGCCCTGTCTTTCGATGATTTTACTCCTGGAATATGATCCAATTTCTCAGCAAATCTCTTCCAAAATGAAGTGTCACTAGATGCATGCTTGACACGTTGAGCTTCATCACTCCACAGAACTCTGGGAGATATTTGGCCTTCGTTACTTTTATAGCCAACACTACTACTACCTTCACTCTGTAGATCATGGTTGTGCGCATGCACCTTCATTAGCCCACTCCATAGTTCTTGACATTTTAAATCATCCGGTGGTTCGCAATTTACGACGACATGTCCACACGATTGCAAGTACAGCTTGGCTTTATTAACTGATTCCTCCACGTCACCCATAACTGGGCTGACCGGAAAGGATGTAAAATATCCAATGCGAAGTTTTTGCTTTGATGAACAAATCTAAAATTGATAAAAAAAACAACATTGTGAGACGTTTAGTATTTCTCATTCCTTGAATATGGCAACAGCGTTTTTATTAACCTGTCTGTTCCAAGTTAACGGTACAACTTTTGGATCGTGTTTATGCTGCTGATTTTTCTCCATTATGAGACCATAAAGTGTAAGAAGATCTCCAACGTGCTTTATCATTATGCATGGAACAGTGCTAGCTGAAAAAAGACATTTTAATGTTCCAAGTTAACGGCACAACTTTTGGATCGTGTTTATGCTGCTGATTTTTCTCCATTATGAGACCATAAAGTGTGAGAAGATCTCCAACGTGCTTTGTCATTATGCATGGAACAGTGCTAGCTGAAAAAAGATATTTTATGAATATGCAAATATTTTAGGGGAAAGTTAAGATTTAAATGATATTTTCATACTTCCACAACAGTGCTGAACGCATCCTCGTCTACTAATTCTATGTCGCGAAGCTTTTAGTGTGGTTATCCCGGAGAAACTAGCAGGAAGTCTGGCACCCCCAGCTGTGGAACCCGTTCATTTTTAAACATACCAGAAAAAGAATATATTATTATGAAGAAAAGTTGTAATCGTATTTATCTTACCGCGATCTGTTGCAATGCCAAAAGGAGTGCTCCTTGTTTGAACCAGGCACGCTGTTCACACAAGATGATCCACCCGCAGACAAAATTGGATTGAGAGGATTTCGAACCTCTCCAAAGTACGGGTTTCTCCCACCATACGACATGCAAATTATTGAGGAGCTAGTTCTACAAAATGGGATTGCGCCTTGAGACTCCAGAATTTTAACGATAACGGCCGTTTCAGATGAAGGGCACGTCACAGGCACATTAACGGAGCAACTGAATGAAGGAAACATGCCATGAAGGTTGATATCTTCGTTTACGCAGAATGGAACGCCATGAAGTGGGCCCGCAAGTGCGACCATGTTATCTAATTTGTCCGCTGTAACCTATGTACATTATAGAAAAAAGTTGTGACTGAAACAAACTGGTATTTTGTGCTGAGACTTTTTGACTTGAGCTTACCATCGCATTTGGTAAGAATTCAGTGATGCAGTTAAGGTCTGCAGCCACATTAAGCGATTTTGATATAAACGCTTCAAGAACTGTTCTAGCTTTCAGTTTTCTAGACTGGAGTTTAAATCGAAGTTCTTTAAAAGGCATTTCCGTAATGATCCTCATGTTGCTGTAGACTTCCTTGTAGTTGGGAACGAATTTCGTTAAAGTTGGCATTTCTCTCAGCAACTTTTAATTCCCGAAGTCGAATAACATCCCTTTGTCTCTAAAATACATATGATGATTTGTACTGCTGCATAATATCCAGAAGCAAAAATTAGGAAAACGAGAGATTTCAATTACTTTATACCAAACTCACCTTTCGATTTCCCATGATTTTCAGAACCGTCCAGGAAGCTGTAACTCCGCAAATGCCAACTAGTATGTTTTTAACATCGCCTTTGACTGTATAGCAGAATAGTTTAAACCACAAATGATAAACTTGTGAAGATGCATAGGCGACAGGATGTAAAAGTCTCATTATAATCACATGAAAGTTAAGTATTTATGATGTTTAATGAGGTTAACGGCTGACGTAGTTCAAGACCGTGCTTCTACATGCTAATGCAGCAGTCGCAGCACTGACTTCCCAATCTATTCACAAGAGAACTGCGTATTGTCATTTTAAAAACAAAAAATATATACCTAGATAATAATGCTCATGCACTCATCTTCATAGTCGTCGTCAGTAAATAAATTATTTAAGTGACAGCCGTGAAAAGGAGAGATAGCAAACATTTTTTTAACCAACTTCTTTTTCAAGAGTGCCATGAAAAGTTGCAGCCGCTGCATCAACTAACATACGCAATGCAGGAGCTAAATTTTGATTATCAAGTTGGTTTTTCAGCTGCGAGAATGGCTTTGTTACTGATTGCGAGGAGTTTCATATGATCATGCTACAAATATATCTTAAATCATTATGACCGTGAGCAAATTATTCAATGAGCTCCAATGCTCCATTATATACTTTCTACTGACTGCCGAGTAGATTAAAACTGTAGGTAGGTATGCGTTTATATCACTCAAATCAATATTTGATTACAATGATGAGTTTATAAGCAGTCAAAAAATAAATAAAAAAACTGTCAATGAATAACACAATAATCTCATTTACATGGATGGATTGAATCTGTAATGCCTGTAGGTTTGCAAGTATATAATCAAGTGTTACTGTTTTTCTACTCTGGTGTCATTAGTTTAATCCTAACATGCTACCCATCCATATCCGTTTATCATGTCAACTGTCAATAAAGTCTATGTGGCTAGACAATAAGCGCATAAATATTGTCGACTAAGGATACGATAATCTTAGTTAACCCAACATGTTGTTTCAGTAGGTATTATACAATGAAACTGGAGAATAATAATAATGCATCACAATCCAGAAATTCTCTTGTTGTGTTAAATGCACATAAAAAGTGTAACATATCTTCTAAGCGATAAAGTCACGTACGCCTAGAAAAATTTTAGAGGCAGAGAAAAATTTGGAGAAAAGGAAAAATAATTATATGGATTACTGTAGCAAAATAATGAGCTAATCACTATCTATTTCAAGCACACTGAAAGTTTAATGATGAGTAATACAATCCCTGAAAAATGTTCAATTTTTTTGCTCGAAAGATACCATTAAAATTCAAAGACCCATGAATTTGGTAACATATACATTTGTGTCAAAGGTATTTGTTACTTTAAAATTTCCAAACAACTTATAGATTTTATAGTGGATTTAGTGGAACTATTACATGACATCAAACCGTTAAGAAGACTTTTTTGATGCACCACTTTCAACATTTTAGCTACTGCTTGACAATTTCAACGTGATTGCAAGTAAATGCGTTTACAGGAAATATTAAGTCACCTTTTCATTTTTAGTATTATCTTCAAAGAATTCCATCCAAGAGTAGCATGCCAAAATTAAAGTGATAAAATATTTGATGAAAAATGTATATGCTTAAAAATTACAGATTACACATACCATTTATCATTTCGAATATTCATTTGGTGTTCAAAACGTTTCATAGGTATTTGGGTCATTGTTGTGGTATGCAATGCAGTTAAATTATCAATCTAGGTAAACTATACACATTAAGTAGTAGGTTTGAATTAAAAATGCACGCTCATAAGTAGATAGGCATTTTTATTATATTGTAAGTATTATAATGATGGCTTCCACGTGCTTTTAATTGCGTTTTGCTGCGGGCTGAAAAATTGTTACTTCACTTTGAAATATGAAAATAAACTCTCATTTTCAAGGACTAAAGTTGGCGAGAGATGAATTTTTACTCTGCAATCGCGAATTTCATTTTTTTAAATAAAAGATGTGTGGGTGGAAGTTAGTCATAGAGGTTGGCGTGATTCATGCAATTGTACAAAGTGGTTTCACTCCCTCCAGTCCAGTCGACAACTTTAGATATTGTAAGTATTATAATGATGGCTTCCACGTGCTTTTAATTGCGTTTTGCTGCGGGCTGAAAACTTGTTACTTCACTTTGAAATATGAAAATAAACTCTCAGTTTCAAGGACTAAAGTTGGCGAGGGATGAATTTTTACTCTGCAATCGCGAGTTTCATTTTTTTAATAAAAGATGTGTGGGTGGAAGTTAGTCATAGAGGTTGGCGTGATTCATGCAATTGTACAAAGTGGTTTCACTCCCTCCAGTCCAGTCGACAACTTTAGTAGCCCACTAAGGTAAATACGCAGCCCAGCAAGACTGCACTGAACTTGTACAACTTAAATAGGCAAGTAAAATGCCAGTTCCTATACCATCATCAGCAAAACAAGCTTTCAAGGAACATGTATTTAGTCTGTCCAGTCAGACGATTTGTCTTTGATGATAACCAAAATAATTTCTTCCCATGGGTTTTTTCTTTTTAATTTACGCAATATGGCAATTTTATGATCCAGTCCAGTCGACAACTTTAGTTGCCCACTAAGGTAAATACACAGACTGCACTGCACTTGTACAACTTAAATAGGCAAGTAAAATGCCAGTTCCTATACCATCATCAGCAAAACAAGGCTTTCAAGGAACATGTATTTAGTCTGTCCAGTCAGACGATTTGTCTTTGATGATAACCAAAATAATTTCTTCCCATGGGTTTTTTCTTTTTAATTTACGCAATATGGCAATTTTATGGTTTTACATGTAAGCTGTGATGAAATGGTTTTTTCACAAACAAAATTATATACTACGAGCAAGCAAGTTTCGTATAAAATTGTATACAAAATATTACGCTTCTAAAAATGCTGACATCAAATATTATATAGTGGACAAGTATATCCTAACGTACCTTTTTGTTTCATCAACCTATTGTACCATCAACACGAACAACAAATTTACGCAATATGGCAATTTTATGGTTTTACATGTAAGCTGTGATGAAATGGTTTTTTCACAAACAAAATTATATACTACGAGCAAGCAAGTTTCGTATAAAATTGTATACAAAAATTACGCTTCTAAAAATGCTGACATCAAACATTATATAGTGGACAAGTATATCCTATCGTGCCTTTTTGTTTCATCAACCTATTGTACCATCAACACGAACAACACACGCAAAACTTGTCAAAAATGTAGCAATAAGCTAAAGATTGTAATATAAACACATGCAGCAGTCATTTATATGTACAACATACCGGAATAATAGCAGTGTTTAAGGAAAGATGACCAAATAGTACCTAATTCATAAAGTTCCATAATAATAAATAATAATATACATACCACAGTCATACCACTTGGTATACCAGGAAATCTTTTTTAAATTATCAATAGTACCTATGTATATATGATCCTCACCAAAATGTATTTTTTAAATGCTCATGACTAAAAATGTCCTTGAAATAAACATGACATCCAAAATAGTGACAATAATTTTTTTTCGTAAAAAAGGTAGAAAATCGTTATATGCGTTGACCACAAGGCTAATGACTGTGTAATATATTGCCGTAGTCTTGCAAAAAATTCTATTCTGATGTGATGTGGCGTCTGCATCATCATTTATGGGACTGCGAATATATTGGACATAGAAGAACCAACTTTTGCATCATCAACCATAGTGGTAAAACAGACCTTTGTGTTGAATTATATTACAATTAGGCACACAAAGGTAAACCATAAGAATATATAATTGAACACCTCAAGTTTTTATTGCACCCGTCGTAACCCTTCATGAAGTGACTATCAAAAACCTATATTCTTCTTGTACTAAAAACTGCGTCCATTTTCCTCTGTTCATTGTCAGAGTATTGTAGAATGATCATCATGATGATGATATTGGTCAATCAAGCAGAATAAATGCTGTGTCAGTGTGTGCATGTGTAAAAAGCATACATATAATAATGAATGAGAACTTTTATTATATGAACACCTCAAGTTTTTATTGCACCCGTCGTAACCCTTCATGAAGTGACTATCAAAAACCTATATTCTTCTTGTACTAAAAACTGCGTCCATTTTCCTCTGTTCGTTGTCAGAGTATTGTAGAATGATGATCATGATGATGATATTGGTCAATCAAGCAGAATCAATGCTGTGTGTGCATGTGTAAAAAGCATACATATAATAATGAATGAGAACTTTTATGATTGTTGGTTTGCTTGCTGGTTCAGGTATGTTGCTGTCATAATCATAATTATTATAACAGTCTTCTACCTCAGATCCTTGTATCCTGCAGAAGGCTGTGTGAGATTCTATGGTGCGATTGCTCATGCTCACCTTCAGCAGCAAAAAATTGCATTGGCAGTGCAGAAATTCTACCTCAGATCCTTGTATCCTGCAGAAGGCTGTGTGAGATTCTATGGTGCGATTGCTCATGCTCACCTTCAGCAGCAAAAATTGCATTGGCAGTGCAGAAATTTATATTATGTGACTATAGCTTGCAAGCATTGTATGTAGCAATCTCACTTACTGAGAGCATGCCGCTGGGTAACAATGGAGAATGCACGCAAAATCACAGTACTTTACTGTTTTTTAACTCTGATAATCAGAGTCTGATTCATTTGGAAATAATGCGGATAAAATAGTGTCCAGATTGCGTCCAATTATTATTTTTGACAAGTGATATTGTTATTACAGTATTCTTAAATCAGTATTATCATGTAGTTATACTTGATTCTGTTAACTGTGCTAATAGTTAAAGGCAAGATTAAAATTAAAAAAACAGTGCATGAATTACTACATATATATAGATTTTGAAAAAAGGAAGCGTGATGATTTACAAATTCGTATAATCTCATACGCTCAAGGTTAAAATAATATTGTTTTGTGGTTAAATTTTCCAATGCCTTTGATGTCTAAAAAGATTAGGAAATGAGTCAGACTCGACTCGGTAATATGTTTTTTAACTTTGAGTATTTGAGGATATCGTGAGAATATGGTTCAAATGATTGTCACAATATCTTCGACTGTGGTGAACTGGACAGTCATGTTTAGAGCAAAGTAGAAAGCGACTCCTATGAAATAAAATAAATAAACAGCTAATTAATGGAAATTTGTTTTTACAAACTTCACAAATCACTTTTGCAGTTCAGTGAACGTGTCTTATCAAAGATTCAGTCTGAGCATTCATTTTTAATGAAGAAACAACTTGTCTTCAAGTTTGATTTCCACCAATGTGATGACATACGGGTCTTGCAAAGGATCAACAGATTTTAGTGGCTCATGTTTACTCCTAACTTTTGATTAAGAAGTTATTTCGTTTTTTACAAACATGAAACCTGGAAAAACGATGTGCCATTAGTCATCATCAAGTGAGCCTCCAGTACAGTGTAGCATTACGTGACGATCGTGCTAAAATTCTGCATCGGCCAAAAAAACCATTTTTAGAAAAATAAAACTAGACCAGGAAAATTTGGATTTGCATTTCAACTATCACGTGGTATATCCGAGATAATTAATATTTTAATTAAAAGTGTTGATGGTGCAAAATTATTTTAAATACATGGTGAAAAAATAAAAAGTGCCATTCTCACATCAAACCAAAAAAACCTGACTACTGAAACATAATACGTTCTACATTCAAAAACCATTTTTAAGCGAATTCAAAATTAATAGTGACCCACAAAAGTCACGCACATCGCGTATTTTAAAATCATCATATTTATATGCAGTGGTAAATGGTTTACTTTCCCTCTTTTCACACCACGAGTATTACACTTATGAACGTATATCATCATAAATTCAATTTTTATAATACATCATACATAGAAGTGTTTATTGAATATAGGTAATAACTTTGAAAAGAGTGACATCGACAGTTAGCGTCTATTACAATTCAAACCAACATAGTTTTCAAGTTTGTATAAAATATCCTCTTAGCAAAGGTATATAATTACTCGTAACAGTTTGCATTGAGCAAGCGAAAAAAAATCCATTGCATATTCTGCGAGTGTGCGCAACGCACAACAATAGGTATGTTTTTTTCATGTAGGCGGTGATAGGTGATCCCCACACACATTCGCAATCTCAACTTATTACTTTTTAGAGATGAGAGATAGATGCTGCTATTCTTATAATAACAGCACATACCTAATATTCTACTGCCGCTTCAATTCTGGATTGTTTGCATGCACATGCGAATGTTTAGGTGGTTTGCTTTTGCTTAATAAAATAATTGTAAATATTCGTTTTTGACTGCTGTATGATGACGGTTACTGGTTACATTAGAGAATTATTCGCAATTCATTACAACAACTGGCAATAACATTAACGCAGTGGTTACAGTAGGTGCATACGCATACATAGTACTACTTGGTGACCTGAAATGAAAGCAATGAAACGAGACGTACATAAAAATAAAATGAAAATGACTAATAATGAGAGTACAATGGAGTGCGGATGTTTTTAACAATGAATACAAACTATCGTATGCATTTACTCTTTCTATTTTGTACATAGGAAGCTCGCAGAATTGTAGCAAATGATCTTAACACAGATTCTTTTAATTTTATTAAAGTGCCATTTTGTTGGAACCAAGTACAAACACTCAAGCACTGAATCATGACACAATGTGTATTTTTGGTGCAGTCTGTACTCAAGCCTCCACATTAAAGGTTAACAGTAAGCAGATTCAATAATAGACACTAAAAAAGCTTATCTCTGTTACTGATCACGTTCACTTTTATAGACGCAGACGTACTTAAGGAAGAATTCACAGTAATTGCCTTCGACTGTATATGGTGGCATTAAAAGTGATTTTAGCACATTAGCATTTACAACAGTATGTATCGTTTCTGCAACACAATACTTGCATTGCCAGATAAAACATTGACTAATCTACGAAAATAAAGTAGAGGATTTCTTTTCTTGTAAATTTTGTTATGAGTAAAATACAAACAAACGATTTACATGTATGAAGTAGCGACAAGTTCAAGCTAATAAAACTGCCGCAAGAATAACATCCTACTTGGTTTAAATCATAATCAGTAGAGCCGTGTTGTGTATTTACAAGAAGTGCAAAAGGATTTTATTGTTTTTTTCGTAACGCTTATGAATGTCAAGATTTGACAACAAAATTAGAGCAAACAATTGATTTGCCAAAGAGATTCTAGTGGAACGTCTAGGTGTCGGTTGTGGATGGTGAATAGGTAATAATACGAAGCAAAACACTATTCTGTAGAGAAGGAATTTGGCGTAGGTGCTAAGTACTAACCACAAACTGGTTGATATCATATCCTATAAAGTAGCTTGATAAATGAATGCAATGCGCATGCAATGCAATAAAATGGATGCGGACAAATGTAGACCTTAGAGAAGCAGAGGACCATGCACANCATATCCTATAAAGTAGCTTGATAAATGAATGCAATGCGCATGCAATGCAATAAAATGGATGCGGACAAATGTAGACCTTAGAGAAGCAGAGGACCATGCACATTTAAGTATACTCACATTGTAATTCTTCGCAGTATCTTGATGTTCTCAACCCACGAGGCTAACTAACAATCTGAAATATCTATAAAAGCTCATTTAGGTGGTATGGTCTATCCACATCCACCACCAATCAATAATGATATTCATTTTACTTTATTGATAGTGCAAGATCACATTGAATTGCAAAGTTTGAATTGAAGAAATTGTGTCAGCAAATCAATCAGTCTGTCTGTATAGCTCTGTGGCATTTTTATAAACACAATGAGTATTTATAATGTATTGTCGTGTATCCTGTGATTGGTTTTTAGCTGCACGATAGCTCACTTTTGGAATACATATTACGTCCATCGTCCATCCGCATCTCCATCCTAATTCCTAACCAAAGGCTTTCCATGGGTCCTAAAACCATGATTCGCAATGTGTTAATGACTCATTGTCATTATAAGTAGGTATACGGCAGAATACGGCATGCATGAATTGCAAGAGTGCATTCATGAAAAA